>JWZT01001661.1:66895-100277 GCA_000827895.1 Thelohanellus kitauei | reverse complement strand
AATAAAATATCAAAGGTTATTCGACTACAAATTATTGCTCTACTATTAATTTATAGTTCTAAAAAACCATGTTGGCAATCTCAAAATGACTGCAAATTAATATTTATTGCATCTTTATCATCATTCACTGATTTAAGGTATATATTGATGATTTTTGTACATTTGTTCATGTTGAGCACAATTTAACTATTCTAATTATAGCTTTAAAGTTACTTACTCTTTTAAACAAATACGGCGGATGTATTATGGTAAAAATATCTCGCTCTAACGAATCTATGAGAGACTATTTTGAAATTAATCATTAAACCCCCAATTTTCGAAAATAATTTAACGTTATGAAAAACTTTTAAATGTTTCCCGCCAAAAAATGATTTAGATAATGGTGGCGACAATAAAATTTCATGTAAATCTCTTACGCTAAACCTCTTTTGAGTTAAAAGAAAACGTTTAAACGCTCTGCGCAAAAACCTCAAATATTGTTGTTGCTAAAATTTAATTACGAACAAATTTACATCGTTTAAGTGGTGATTAAATAGTTCCCGCCAAATAGTGACAACATTAAAGGATGGCGCCAAACATATTCTGTCTAAATTTATCTAGCCAACTTCTAGATACTTAAGACAGGTTTAATAGAACGCTCTGCGCCAAAACGTCTTACCCTCATTTTTACTGAAATCACATTATGTAAATTTAAACGTAATTTAAACAACAATGAAGGATTTCCTGCCATATATAATACATTCAAAAGATGGCGCCAACAATTTTCCTAATAGCCCTCCGGCGCTATACACTAATGACTAAAGGCGCGGTCGATAAAGCATAGTGGCTATAAACCTCCTTGCGCCAAAACGTCCTGCGCCAAAACCTCTGCGCCAAAACGTCCTGTTTCGTTCATTTACATATTTTAAAATATACAATGATAATCAAAAAAATGAATTTAAAGTTTAATTAGCTGCTCGTTTTCAGAAATTTGATATTTAATGGTAAAAGTTGTAATTACAATAAAAAATACATTATAATGATGCCGATTTATGTAAATATTTATGCTTGTTTTAAAAGATTGAAAAGTAATCTCGAATCCTGTATTTAAAGCAATAATGTGTGATAATTATATATCAATGATGACAAAATATCACAGTAAAAATCATTCATATTCCCAAAACTGGCATGTTTGTATATATACGTGACTCTCATAAAGAATTTGTTAATTTGTAAAGATTTTCGATGATTATTATTAATTTTTTATTAAAAATGATTTCAAATGTTACGTGTGGAACAGCATTCGTATTTTGAATGATTACGAAAATGATTCAATTTAAAAAATAATAACAGTTTTTTGAAGTAATGAGATAAATTATAAAAAAAAATTTAATATGATAGAGACACTATTTTAATGATTCTGTGAATAATTATTAATATTTAAGTCAAATAGGGAAATCTGCTGTTATAAATTTAATATCTAAATACATTAAATTTATGAGCCATGTAATATCTGCGTTTGAGCAAAATACATAATTTCTGAATATTTAAAAATAGACAGTGAACATTTTTTGTCAATAATCATGTTTATAAAATTCGTTACACAATTTATATATAAAATAACGATTAGAAGGTGGTCTATTCTTGTTATTTTTGACATAAAAAAAGCGGTTTGAATGTGAATATTTATAATGACGAAACATGATAGATGTATCGCATACAGTTCGTTTTTTTTGGAATCGAATAAGGTTTGTAAAAGTCATTTTAATATTAATTGAATATTGATATGATTGAGGATAGTTATAGTATTAATTAATTTTTCAGGATGACTAATTAATCAAATATCATATAAAAAAATTTTATGAAAGGCAAAATAGGATTTTGACTATCATGGCTGTTAATTTGATCTTAATTTGATACAAAAAATATTATACACAATTTCCTGTTTAGAATTTCAAATGGATTCATCCAGAATTTTCAGTTTTTTAATTTATTTAGAAGAGGTACTTATTCTATAGCAATTTATATATTTGAGCGGAAATATACTGTGCTCCCTTCTCAATGTTCATTTTTTTATAAAATATTAATTTCAAATTTCAAAAAGGGTATTTGGAAAGTGTTTATCAGTTATGTATGTGAATTCACTAATCCGATTATCATAGTTCGTAATTTAAAATTTATAAAAGCTGCAGAGATGTCTTCAAAGATTTGTTTAAAATCATTTCATCTAAATTTGATAATACGTCCAACTTTGAGCAAAACATGTCTTCATATTTAAATTTAGAGAAAAATGTTAGTTTCACCACTCTAAAAATCCATGGTATTCTTCATTATATAGATATCAAATCAATTTATATCCTCCTTGTTAATCACATCTATGTTCAATATGGTTGACTTTGAAATTCATTTTATGAATATACTAATTTATTTCATTGAAAAAAATGGGAAATTCGGGATTAATCCATGAAGAAATTCGGAATGAAATATTTTCAGGAATAAGAAAAATAGGAAATTCTTATCAGAAAATGTAAAGAAATGAACACAGATTTAGTAACGATCAAATCGTTTTTTAGTTTTATTACTGAATGAAATCTTGCTATAATAATTGATATGCAATTATCAAACATTGTTCAGTTAATTCTCATAGATTTTATACATTGAATTTTGAATGTAAACAAATTTTTTGGAAGCCTACTGCGATCTCATATTTCACATATATTCAAAAGGATAAATGACATCGTGTAAGTTGATTTTAACTTATCGTGCAGCTTTTTTGGGTATTGTTTATTTGTATAGTTTTAAAATCACTAAAATTTTCATAGATTCTAAATAATATTAAAATTAGTTTTAGGTTTGTCAAACTTCATAATAAAATATTGATACAAATAAAGATGTTAGTTTCATCACATTTCAAGTATATTACTGTAAAAACACTTAAAATATATTAAAAACTGTAGATAATATTAGAAAAATGTTATATTTATTAAACGTGTAAGTATTCAATATCAATACTAATCTACGTATTACAAGTTCGGTTTATATTGTAAGGCGGCTGCAGGCGTAACACGTTCTAGAATCTTGGCTCGAGTTATTCAGATGTTCTTGGAATGTTCTAAAGATTATCTCGGATTACCTCACCTGATAACATGTGTAAATTAATTGATCAATCTTTTCATACCGTTTGTCATACCATTATCGATAATAAAAAAATTACGAGAACCTATTATAGAGTAGCTTTTACTGTTTGAAATAAAATTAACGTCTGTAAATAATAAATAATCAATTCATACTTATACAAAATACATTACTTAAAGTGTTATGAAATAAAAAAATCAGGTTTCATTTTTGATAACATATATAAATAATCAACTTGGTGGATTAATGATAATTCGACAGATGCGTGTAACAAATCTGATGAAAAAAGCAAATTTATTTATAAAGACTAGCGAAGATTATGGAGTATTTATTCAGATATATTTTGATATCTTAAGTGTTAGAGGAATGCTTTGATATATAACGTTGAAAAATATTGTCGATATATCGGCAACCTCACATGAGTGACATCATCTGCTATATCTATTAACTAACATTTTATATTTGAAAAATATTCAAAATATTTTTCGAAGAGATGACAATATTACTCTTAAATTGCTCATACCAAAACTTTAATCGATATCAGCTTTATAGTACCTATTTCAATCGATGTTAATGTGTACATAGATTGGCACTTTGCAGGGTTTCCATTTACGATCGAACATGATCCTTTTACTACCGAGCATGATCCATTTTCTATCGATCGTCCTTAGCGTTCATCAGCGCGGACCTTAACATTCATTTTTTGCGCATCTCGAAACGACATACGTGATCTTCAGCTAAATATGTGTCTACCCATTATTTATTTAAGATTTTTTTTAATGATTAATGAGTAAATAAATCCCCATCCTCATAATGCCAAAACACAGAATGTACAGAATACTAAAAATTTACATTTTCATTGTTTACACTTACCAATAAATTTTCTAATGATTTGAGACCACATCTAAAAAGCGCCGATCATAAAATTTCAATTCATGTGTGATATTTCGGGGAATACATTTCCTGCAACGCGTGTAAGGATAAATCCGTTCAAACATCTATTTTGATGGTCAAGAAAGTTGCTTGATCAAAACCGGTCCGAAACATTTTTTAAATAATTTCTGCTTTTTTCCATTATGGGGCGATGACCATATTTACTCATTTTCCCATTTAACAAAATTACAAAAGATATAAATAATGGGTTGACTCATATTTAGCAGTAAATCACGTATGTCGTTTTCATGTGCGCACTGTTTAAGGCTAGGGATGCTCGATAGTAAATGGATCACGCTCGAAAGTAAATGGATCATGCTCGAAAGTAAATGGATCATGCTCGATAGTAAATGGATCATGCTCGATAGTAGATTGATCATGCTCGATAGTAAATGGATCATGCTCGGTAGTAAATGGATCATGCTCCAAAGTAAATGAAAACCCTGTATAATTAAAAAGAAAAAACCCATGAATAATTAATAAAAATTACAAACCTTTAGTTGGTCTTTATAAAGATGAATTATTGATATATGTTATTGATAATATGTTTTATAGTTAAACATAGAGCATTTATATCGCTTAGCTATGAGTTCACATATTTTTAAACATGACAAAAAAATATATTAAATTCTTTTTAATTTATGTATCACTAAATCACAATGATTTTCTTTTATACATATTAAAAAGAAGAAACTTAATATTTTAGGGGTTTAATATATTAATAAAAACTTACTGATAACGATTTTTTATATTTCAAAAACTTTGGTGTTTGCAAAGCGTCTAAGCGGTGTACATACTTTCAATATGATGACGTATCATTCATTATCATTCAAAGACAGCATCAAATACTGGATGAAAATAAATAAAATGCTTTTACTTTTTTATGTATGTATCAATTAACATTCAAAGTAAGCATTCAAACCCGTTTTTATTTGTTTAAATGTTAAAAATATGTATTAATGCATAAGAACAAGTTTTATTTAATTAACATTTAATTAATCATTCAAAATATATTAAAACATTAATCAGAATATATAAAAATGTTCGGATTACACCGATGCTATAATTTTGTTGAATTGTTTTTGTTTTCATTCATGCATTAAAAAAAGGTATGATTCATTCTGTTATTTTTTAAATATCCCACATAGAAAATTACATTTTGTTGTATACAAATTACGATCGTTGGAGTATATTCACGTTACTTTTTGTCATTCAAATGTATATACGAATGTGCGCAGATGTTAAATTATAAATGATATCTTTCAATAAGTTTTAGTGTATTCATAACAGAATGTATATTAGTAGTCTTATGAAAGGTCGAAAGGTCCATATATATTCACAAATATCATAGAATGTTACCCAAATCTAGATGAAATATCGCACCGTAAATTTACGTAGACAGTCTTGCTTGCCTGCTTATATATTAATATGTTCAAAGATAGAGATAAAAACTCAAATTTTGAATATATTTGATGTTGATATTTATGGCGAGAATTAAATTGAGTATAATCAGCATCAATTTTTATCGTCAATTTCTCTAAATTTAAAATATAGGCTCTTTTCAACCTAACAGTACTTACGTAAATATTCAGAAAACAACTATTGAACAAATACGCAAAACATTAATATAATTTTACACCATAACGAGTACGGTTTTTCTAAACGTTTCAGATATTATACAAAACATGCGCGTTACGTGTTGATTTATACAGGTTGAGTTTAATTGAAAAATAAATTATTTTAAATGCTTATCGATATGTTTGATTATCTAAATATTAACCATGATTTTATTTTTATTTTTTCAGAAAACACTGTATATTTTTCAGACAAAAACCATATTCCTTGAATTTGGACTACAAGTACTGTTTCGTAAATTTGTTATTTACATTTTTGACATGCGCAAACAAACGACGAAGTCCAAATTCAATATTAGCTTAAGCATTAAAAAATACTGAAATTGTCGAGTATATTAAAAATGGATTTTTTATATATAGAATCGAAGATTCGTTGCCGATGGTTGGGATTTTAGTCAAATTCTTAAAATTTTATAGTTCATTTTAACTACAATGTACATCCAACCGAACATTTTCATTTGCAAAACGGACACGACGCGTAAAATTCTCCGCCAAATGAGTCAAAATTAATATTTTTTTCTGTTATTTTAAGTGAGATTAATGGCTTAAATAAATAATGCCAACATTTTTTGATAACCCTATCTATTTTTAAGTTTTGTTCACTATATTGTCCCATACTGCCTTAAAATAGGCAGGGAGTACTCTATATCGATAATTTCATCTAAAATTAGAATATTTAGTACATATAAAACAAAACAATACAATAATATAACGCGTTATAGTTATTTTTAAATACATTTTCCTCCATATATATATATCTGTATACAGAAAAGCGATGAATATGATGTAAAGATCGATAAAGATTAGAGGCATATATCGATTAGTTTATTTTCATAAAAAATCGTTTTACGGTTATTTGCTTTACAAAACTATTAATTATGTAATTAGTAAATATATTCACGTATATATGCAATAATATTGTGTTCAAAACTTTTTTACTATACTATAACATTTTTACTTTTGAATGATTGTTCCATAATGTAAAATACGAAGGCTAGCTTTAGTTAATAATTCCACATATCCACATATTCGTAGGTCCAAATGAGTTATGGAATGGCATCATTCCTTATACTACCCGCCCTTTTAACTAACGAATAATTATTGTTTATGTTTTATTCCAGATTATGAATGTTTTTAAAAAAAGATATATTAACTCCAAAAACATTAGACAATGTTTATATCATTAAATAACTCCGAATTCAACCATCATCAAACTGTCACTCGTCTGTTTTTATTAATGATTTTTAAAATTTTTGATTTGAAATATATCACCATCAGATAACAAAATAGAAATGTTTATTTATAGAGTGAACTCAGGATAAGCGTACTCAACGGTTAAGTGAACCCAAAATTTTTATCAAGTTTCAATACGGCTATGTATATTTACTCCAGACATCTGCATAATTTGGTTAAATGAAAGTTTTTACGGTTACGAGGCTGTGCATTTACCCGATACCAAATGTTGCGTGATAATTATTTTAACAATTTTAAGATGCCAATATGTTCTGTAGACTCAAATTTTGTCAATCTATTCAGTTCAATATTAATTGTGGTTTTATATTCGAAAATTATGATATATACTGAATGATTGCAATGTTTATACACTGCAGTAATATCCAGGAGTTATTAAATCTCCATCCATATTGAAAAGAATTTGGATCATGCGGTATATGTTAAAAATTATTCAAAAATTTTAATCTACTGTCATGTGGTTCATAATGAATTTATAGTGTGATTTTTTTTCATAAAATTTACTAACCTAAAATCTCTTTCTCACCATCTTCAAAAATGCGGATTTTAATATACTAATGGTTAATAATTTAAATACAGGCTGTTTATCGTTTATTTATAGTTAAGAGCTCATATTTATAAACTATTCCAGAGCGAGCGATTTAGTTTATGGAGAGTGTTAAAATCTTATTAATATCACCATCTGTTCACTGGTTATATGAAACCCTAGGAGTTGATTTAAAATGGCCTGAAATTCAAATCCCATATATGTATAAAAACTTCGTTTCAATGAAAAATTTAATCTTATTATACACACATTTGTAGTTGTGTCTATTAATATCAATCGTCAAATATTCAAATAAATATGGATTTAATTTTAAGTGAGATTTATTAACAAAATAAATGAAAATAAATTAATTCAAATTTTGCAGAAATATATTTCATAAGATTTTACAATAAATAATGATGAAATTTTAATTTAATTATAGAAGTTCATGTTTTCGACGTTTGTTCTATTTTGCCGTCTTCTTATGGCGTCTTCCCCTAGCTTGTATTCGTTTTTCATCTTGTAACTTTATTAGATGATGCAAATGTTGTTCCAGTTGTGGGAATGCATCAATACAGTTCCTGCAAACAGCTAAATATAAAAATTAATTTAATACATTTAGTCATATGTCTTCCCCCATAACGTCCTTGTGTGTAAACGTAAAACTTGAATTTAGATCAGAATTACGTTTCCCAATTCTTTTCCTACTTGAAGTATATTTCCACCGTACTTACTCTCGACGAACTCCATGAGAGGACAAGAGTGAGATATCTTATTCTCAGCCCTTAATGTATCAGCCAATTCGTACAATGCTTCTGCATTATGCGTACCACCTAGTTCTTTATCACATCTGTATCCCCACGTTAAACACAACTCGATTGAATCATACAATTCTCCCTGATAATAAAAATGATTATTACGGCGTTGAGAAAATAATAAACGGCCTTATGGAAACAAAAGATTACACGGCTGTTATGTATACGAAGAAAACAATTTGCAGCTCTTTCATAAGCTGCGGCTATTGTAAAGTATATCATTCGATGAGAATCTGCCAATTCGGCTGATTTAATGTAGGTTTTTGCCGCTTCTTGAAATAAGTTTCACCTTACCTTCGAAATTTTCTGATGACTCATACTCTTCTGCTTTCTTGTTAAGCGAATCAAATTCTTCTCTTCCTCTGTAATGGGATCTACCATTAAGTGATTTGTACGAGTTAACCACGAATGCCGATCCTTCTGTCATATCGATAGTATCCTGTTTCATTAGTCAATTATTATCTTAGGATTAAGCCGCAAAAAAAGCGCAAAGCTGTCTGTTGTTATAAAAACATACCGATATATGTAATCGGATAATCTAAATAAACATTTTGTGTGTATTTGTAAATAATGTTATTACTGAATTATAAATGACAAAACTATTGCAATTGATTTTTTAATCATATTTACATTTTGAATTAAACAACAAATGTTAATTTTAAGATTACGAAACAAAAAATTAATTCCTTATTATATTCAAAGCATATGCGTGATTTTACCTTCATTCTAATGATTATAATATATTTGATAAGCGATCGCCTATTTAAACCTTGTGCTTGTTTTAGTATTATCAATATCTTTTCCTCAAAGGCGGCCGACGTTTGATTTTCGTACATAGTTTACATATATATTTATTTGTAAGTTCATCAGATCAGAACAATCGTTTCTATAAACCGTAAATACATTTAAATACCATCAAAGCTTTCACAACGTTCCACTTGAAACTGCGCATAATGACAACCATATGTTAACGAATACAGGAGATGCGTTTATGATCGATTTTAATATAAATTGCCCAAAAAATATATTAATATATAAAGCAATAATAAAATATATTACTAACGACAAATAAATATATATTGTTTTGATAATCGTGTTGATACTTAACACCCGAAAAAATATATTGTCTGAATTCTAAAACAATATCAACCAAAAATTAATTATCTAGCATAAACCAAACACATAAAATGTATTAGCGGCTTAATGCTCATCTAATAAATCATAATCATTTCCTTAACCACCTGAGTCTTAATAAATCAGATAATTGATTAAATTATGAAATCACTTTATATTGAGGTCGATCGTAAAAAGATGTCTGGTATAGATGGATGAAGAAACAGCAGTAATATCAAAACACCCTTTATGTATGTTGTAATAACAGTGGATAATTTAAATATATATACTGATGACTCGATTATGGTCTTAATTGGCAGTGGAAAGGTAAGAGCAACACGAATATTCGAATTGTAATCTCAATAATATCATTTGATACAAATTCTTTTATGTTTTGCCTATTAATGAATATTTTATTAGGAGTTTTTCGATATATTTTCCTCGAGGCCCCCTCCCTTTCAAAAGAAAATAAAAGTATTGGTATATTTTACAATAATTGAACAATTTATTTGCCTCAAATCATTATAAGAATCAATCATAATAAAATAGGACATCTATGAATAAATTGATAAAAATATTTTATGGAAATATTATGCGATCATTAAAATACTACATATTGAATTTATGCGAATCAGAACCAAGGCATAAATTTTAAAATTCGTAATAATTATTCAAGAAAGTTATTGAAAATATACTTTTCCATTTTTTTGGTATTTTTTGACATATTTTTAAATTTTAATGTCATTTGGATCAAGAGATGTATTTTCATAAGTGACCAAAATGATCAATACAGATAACCGTGTCTGATTTAACAAAAAATACCACTTAATTTTTTATTAAATCTACAATTGATTGTGATACTATTCTTCAAATAATATAGCTTTTATGTCATTTAAAAAATAGCATAACAGTTTTTATAGGGAATACTGAACCAAAAAAGGTCAAATCATCTGGAGTAGACCAGACGACACACCAGTGCTCACATAACTGTAACCTGACTGAAAGACCCAACGCTGATACGTAGACAGGATATCTGATATATCAATAAATATGCCAAACAGTTATTCCATTAATTCAAGTATTTGTTGATAAAATTACGCAATATTGACTTATTTTTTCAATGTGATAAATAGTCAGTTTTTGTGGATTTTTTTGGTTCTTACCCGCCATATATATCTAAAAAGCTGTTATTTAATGATTTATTGTCTGTTTCCATTATAATTAAATGCTTTAATAACATTTTATGATAACCACCAATTATACTTTCATTGAGCAATATTATTTTAGAAAAAAAAGAATTCTGAATATATTAATAATCATGATATATTATCAGAAAAGACAAGATGAAATTTTTTCAGTAGATTTCTGATATTCGAACTCTTAATTTATTCTTAGATAGCTAAATAAAAGTCGATGAAAGCCGTATCTAGACCAACAGTTGGTTATAAATTGTGTATAAAATTATATTTAAATTATTTTCAAAGAATGATAACGGTGGTTATCACAAATATATGATGAATCTATAAAAGCCTCGATAAAAAAAAATAATCCATTTTGATTAAATAAACTGGTAGAATGTCTTTTGTATTTTTTAGTCCATAAAACATTAGTTAACACGTGATAAATCAGGTCAAATAATTCTAGTACGGACTCAAACATAGAGAGTATAAAATTAAGAAGATCACATTTAGGAGAAAGCAACTAAATTATATTTAATATCCTTAAAACTAATAAATTAATAGTTCATGACATAATGTCTCATTAATAAAAACGTATATCGTGTGATCAACAATGTTAAAAACCCATCGTTTGAAGATTCATAAATATAATTCAATGAAAATATAATAATTCCTAAAAAATTGAAAAAAAGGAAGGAATTGCATCCTGTTTTTTACAAACGACAGATTTTGGATAATCTTAATATTTCTATCATTTACAGGTTATATTTCGATGATTATGATAATTTTTGGAATTAAAAATGGTATATTTGTCACCAGAAGTTCCTCTTTTTATCTCTCGTAAATTATAATTTTTTTTACATCTACATCTTTTATTATATATCTGTGGTATTATTGTTGATATTTCAAAAAATAAATGATATTTTATATTTGAAGAAACTCATTACCGAATTTTAGCGATTTATATTAGGTAACATTTACATTTATACAAACAATTTGGAAATATTCTGATGTATTTATCGGTAATTTTCACTTACGGTCGGAGAATAATTGAAGCTATTTTTCTTTTATTGACATCCAAATTAATGTAGATACCTGAGATCTGTAAAAAATACGGCACACCCTGAGAATTTGAAATGATCATTGGAAAAATGAATATATTAAAAATGTTCAATAAATTGAAATCATTTACATCGAGTACAGCAAGATGAAAAAATTTCTTTAAAAAAAATACCAACAAATTCAATTGATAGTTTAGTTTGATGAATTGTTATAAAAAAATTTCGGAATTATATTGTCGAGACTCAGATGTTCTTTATTAAATTCGATGAATGAACCATTTCTCAGAATTTAATATATAGTGAAATTATGACAATCTTATAAGATTTAGTGGTAGACGAATTGGAAAAACTTTGTTCGAAATTGATGTTAAATATGAAAAAACAAAGACATATACAATCCTGTCATCCACCAATCATACTAATGTTTTCGGGGATTTAAAAATTTAAGATTTATTCATAGTTTTACAAGATTAGGCTATACAAAGCATGTAGATTATGATTTAAGTTATTTTCTGTTAAATATATGTCGATATAAACCATTAAATGTTTTGATATATCTTTGTATATTTAAATACTTTTATTCATATATAACGATTTTTAAGTTAAATGAAATTATGATCAGATCAATTCCTATTTTCGCATTGAATATCGAATGTGATCTAATTGCTACATAAAAATTTACGATGATATATATCAAAAATACGAAAATATTCATTATATTCGCTGAAATGTTATGGAAATAACTTCTAGTATCCTTGCAATACAAACCCCTGCTTTTTTAGTATGGATAAAATATATCAAATATATCTTTGAAAGGTGTCAACGAGAAAATATCATTACATATTAACCAGTTTTTTTGCCAAAATCTAGAAATCTAGGAAATATAAATGTATTCATATTAGTAAATAATCTGTTAATTACAACAGAATACATTTTTTTGATAGAATATGAATCGAGGGTTTCAAAACAGTATATTAAATTTTCATAAGGACACATTGAGAAAATGAAACCATATGTAACCATATTAACTAAGCAAAATAGAATAAGTATATTTCATCATAAGTATTTATTAATATAATTAAACGTCATATTATTCGTCGTCAATTACACCGCTTTCCATTTCTTCACCAGTCTCTCTTGAAAGCAACTGGCGACCTCAATTTACATAGAAAATCTATAAACTTGCACATTTTCTTATAAACATTAGTGCAAAGTCTGTATAAAGCTGAAAACTATCAAATTAATATTACATCTGTGCGTGATTCTATTACACCTTCCCGTCGCCGCTTTCGATCACATTTACCTTGTGCCTATCATCTAATAGTTTAATCAAATCATCTAAATATTCGCTCTCCCTAAAATCAGTGATTTTACAAGTATGAGATCACTTGTGTTCAAACATCGAGTGATCCGTTTTCTTATACAATGATTCCGCTCGGTTTGTATAATCCAATTAGCCTGCGAATTTATACCATTACTCGACACACATCTCGAATAGATAGCATGAGTCAACCATTGATATAATTTAAATAATTACTAATTCACAATATTTGTCAACAGCTTTTACCTAACAAGTTAACGCTAGGCTGTCTTTAATACGAAGAATGGGCTCAGCTGCATCCATCTATTTGTGAATTATTACCACAAATCCGTCTGTTTAAAATCCATCGATTCAAATATTTTAAATAAAGCATCTCTCTTTTCTATTATTTATTTTAGAAATACGTTAGAACTCAATATGTAATCAACTTTTATGATTGCATCAGTTTTTGATGGATATTTGCCACCATTTTGATAAACAGATCTATAATATCACATTCCTAACAACTCATGGTTAATCTCAGTATCTTCAAGTTTTTAACAACACTTAAACATCAAATGATAAATGAGAAATTTCTACTGCTAAACTAGAATTCAAAGTAGACATTTGTTTACGAAGTAATTCAAAATTTTCATTTTATTTATTTACAAACCTCAGAAAGAAATATATTAAATTATATATAACATAATAAATGCACATATATCTCAATATTTCGTAATAATTAACCATCAAATATCTCGGAAAATAGGGAATTTACAGAAATTTCAACTGATTTATAGATCAAGGATTGATATCAATTGAAATTTTTTAACTGTTGGGAATTGAATACTTGCTATTTATATTTTTGATAGTAATGAAATATATTAAATTGTTAACGTTTAGGTTAACTTATTGTCGTCCAAATAAATTGAGAGACGTAGGCTGATCTTAAATTCAAACCATATTTTACTACAAGTTTTAATCATGTATTTATCACAGAAAAATATGCTCCTCTCTAATCATGTACTGCATGAATGTCAAAAAACTATTCTGCTTTACATTAATAAAAACTAATTTTTTGAATACTTATGATTTTTTCAAGTAATATATAAAAAAATTAGTAACTTTCACACACATCCATCAGATACTGGTTGAATGAATTTAATGAATATAAGAATACGAAGGCCCACAAAAAAATCTATAGAATACAATTTTCATATTTGCAAGTCATTTTTGAAATATTTGATTTTGGTGCTTCAAATTACTAACTTGTATCCATTCATGATTTATGTTTGTTTTGTTTATCTTCCATAATATATATTAAGCTGATTTTCCGAATTTCTCACTGTATTTTTCACCCGATATTTGGAGATAAAAAATACAGTCATTCCTATCAAATATTTCGATGTCTTATTTTCTCTTTATCTAATTTTATCCTTGTCATTTTTAAGAAAAAAACCAATTTTCTGTGAATTTTAATTTGAATTGATATTTCTGAATACTTCTTTATTTTGGTTTTCAAATAACTTTCCATGCGTAAAAGTGATGAAATCTAAAACAAATATTAGAGTAAGTATTAAAAAAAAGAAATAAATTGTCGAGTATCTATATGTTGTTTCTTTATAAAGAATCAAATATTCATCGCAGAGAACGGGTAGATTTTAGAGAAATTCAAAATTGTAATATTTAATTTTTAACACAAAGTACATAAAACTGATCATATTCACTTGCATAAGCTATCTGAAGCGTAAATTACGGCGCATAATGTGCTGAAATATAATTTTTCATGTTTGTTGTGAGTATAATTCATGTGTTTAACTGCATTTTATTATCGTTTTAGAAAACTGTATTTATATTTCGGTTTTGTTTTAAGATGCGGTTACTTAATGGTTGAAAATTATATGTAGGTTACTATATATAGAATATATCTCTGATAATACAAACGTTATATGATGAAATATAATCTTGATCATGCTCAAAATATTCAAACAAATATCTTTGTATATATTTCAGACTAGATTATACGAGTGTTTTTAACTACTAGAATGGTATAAAGATGGATTTGACACTGTCCATGACGTCGAGATAATTAACCATATTTACAATATATATTACTTGCGTAATTAAACAATTGAAAATAGATAATTTTAATTTTTTTACTAACGGATTATAATATATTTTTAATGATTGTAAAGGTTCTTAAAAAGGATGTCATTTTATTCGAATTGGTCGACTTAGTATGAAATTTTTATTGGATAATATATTTTAATTGCGCATGTTTGAAAAATACACTACAGATGCTACAAGATAATACGATGAGTTAATTATTTTGTAATTTGAATTAAAAATATATAATTATTAGACTATTGTAATTAAAATTAAATGATCGTTTTTCTGAGATATTGCTATATTTGAAAATTGAATGGAGATGGATTGTTTGTCAATACTGTTACGGATATCTCCAAGATATCACTTTTATCAATGCAAAATGGGAGTATGTATTTGACCCCACCATAGCAATATATAGATCAGATTATTAATTTTTTGATCAGTTAATTAGTATTACAAATAATTATTATCAATAATTTATGCAATTGGCCTCGTGTTACGACAAGAATCGATGAATTCTAATTTCAAATTCGCTATTTTTAAGAAACGACCATCGTGAATTAAAAATTTATTTGTAAAAACGAGATAACCGTTTTTAGTTGAGACTTTATGTATTAATGCTTATTAATTACGAATATTTGTTATAATTGATAATTTGTGTCAATTGGTTACTTGATTACTGAGATAAACGAAGCCATTTTGGTTATTAGTAATTTTTAATAGGATTAAAAAGGAAATAAAACAAGCATTATAATTTCAAAAGGTATGCCATGCACATTTTTGAAATCGAAGAAAAATTAATTCAGTTAAGAACAATCAATATATTAGAATAATAATTACTATAAGGCATTTCGCGGATTAAAAAACTCATTAGTTAAAGCCGCATAATATCTGAGAATACCAATGCTCTCTCTGGTATAATTATTTATATGCACCCAACTAGTTATTGGGTATAATACCTCAAAATATGACATTCTAGCCTGCTATCGAATCGTTTGAATTGTATTGATTTGACATACAAGTGACGGAAATCGTTCTTGTTGGTTTCCGATTTATTGGGTTCAAGTTTGTATATATACCAGTTGTCTATATGAAAATCGAACGGAAATACTAGACTAAACGTACCATAAACTATTTGAGAGACATTAATTTACAATTGGAATAGATTTTTCATTCCACCCAATGAAATAAAACAATTGAAATCAGTCATTGTTTTGTGAATTTGATGATCATTCAGTAGGTTTTAGGTTGTAATCAGGAATTCAAGATACATTTAGACGCTTATCGTTCATCTTTTTTACAAAATACGAATTCAAACTTTTAACCAAACACAGAAAATCGTGTTCATGTGATAAATGACCATTTTCGCTCAGCGAATTTGTTTTTATATTTCGGATCAGGACAATCAGAAGTAAGTTTAGTAGCCAATGGCTGATTCGCAGTCAATAAGATGTTTTAATGACATCTCAAAAAACATCGTTTCGAGATGGCCGACCTTACATTCATGAATTATACTCGAAACACCAGAATATACCGACTTCTTGTTTTTAACGGTAATATAGTGATGAAATCAGCATCTGAGCCTTGTATATTTGATAAAAAAATGAACTTATTCTTAGTCTGAACATTTCACGTTCAACAAATGTTAATGTGAACGTCGTTATTCATAGTCTACACCATAATAGCTATAGTAAAATATTGTTTAGACAAAATCATAAGGATTGGGAAATAATTATCCCGCAAAGATTCCACTATCTATGATGATTAATTATGTTCTATATAACCAATCATGGAACGTAGTATTTGTACTGATACAGGAATTTATCATAGAATTTTATATGGGATCTGGTTAAAAATAAAAAAAAACATTATTTATTCGCATAGAAAACGGAATCCCAACAATTCAGCCCGTAAGTGAAGGTATTTTTCCAAATCTACATTTCAAAATGGTATAGAATACAGATTATATATTCCACACAAGTAGTAAGTTGAATTGTAATTAAGAATTAAAAGTTCTAGTCATCAATATTTTTCCCTTGCGTCGATTAAGTATGATAAACAACAGATGTCACATTCATGACAAGGTATATTGTTGATGAGGAAATAAGCGTCTGAGATTGATAGAATATTCATTCAAATCGCTTGTTATTGAAAGATGCATGATTGGTCAGATTTGGTATGGAAATTATTTCGGAATTCGTGCATAATAAAAACATAGAACAAATATATTCAATCGAGTGTAAATGTCGTAGTACCTGTATGATATATTAAAATTAAGATCAATACTCTGTTTTTTGAATGAATATTTTATTAGCACATTTTAAAATTTTTCGATAAATATTTTGCTTAAAATAATATTTAATGCTAAATTTGCTTTGATGTATGTTTTACTATCTGTTTTTATTTTTGATAGACATAGTAAAGGAAAAGTCGATAATTGAATCAAGCAGATGTCGATTATCATGCTAAAATTTTGGTCGTGAGAAATGTATTTTAAACGCAGATCCATCATTAGTATAAAATTTGCCTGTACGCCAATCGCAATATTACCTAATTTTTCAAAAAATGTATTCATCGTAAAATATCATAACTAGAAATTCATTTTACCTATCGAATGTCAACCAAAATGATCTTAAAAATTTAATGTTAATATAAAAAACATGAAATATTGTCAAAACTAGTTTAACTAATATTGGATGAAAACCACGAGAATCACAGCCCAATATTAAGGGACGAGGTAGTGCAATAATGTCGACTGCTTCAAACGTAACTAGAAGTATGTCAAACCATAACTGGTTGGTTTTTCGGTATCTGTTTAATATCCCCTATAACTCCGTAACCTGCGTGATGGTTTTCGAGTGATTCGCTTGCTCCTCTTTGTCTTCGCCGACATCGGCAATCGTGAACTTACTGCGCGAGTTCGAGATGCCATTTTCGAATATACAAACCGAAAAAACCAGTATTTTCGCTTTAATTGTCTATCGCATGCACGCCATAAGATTTCTGGCTCACATCGTCCTATATTGAGTCCCCTTATGTCGTAACTTGCGATAGTACTGTACGATGTGCTCATCCGACTTTATAAGCCAATGAAACGCGAGCATTTCAGTAAAGGCTATGCTTACAATTAGGAACGTGTCAATATAGCAGACAAATCATTACAAATTGGCCCAATACTTTTTATGTAGTATGCAAAAATATTAATGGCCAGTAAGAGGCCAACAGACGTGAGTCCGTAGTGGCCTTCGAGGCCATTCTTAAGTTCACCGTAGTGGCAGGCAAATACCATACAGGACTTTAGACCCAGAGGTCGACTAGCTGAAAACAGAGGCAAGTTTGCCGTCTACAGATGGTAGAGCAGTTCAAATAGGCTCAACGTCAATAAGGCTGATACAGGTCTAAAATGAACAGATCGACCATTGGTACAATTACAACCTCCCAAGCCCTGGTCAGAACTATCGTCAGCATCTAGATACATGTGCCAAGATCGTCTCAACCAGGGTTAACAGGGCCAAATAACCAGGTTCCAGCTGTCAACTAGCTCTGCTGTCAGTGAAAAAAAGGACTATTCTTGTCACACAATACATATCATAGATTAGTTTTTAGTTACGTTTACTAACTAACATTTTATCAAGTCCACCCATTACCAAGTTCAATCCCTATTTACTTTTCTATTTGAAAAAAAAACAAAAACACAATATATACCACACACGTACATCTGATTTAACGTTAAATAAATGATATGACGAAAACGATAACTTAATCATACACAGATTTAGTTTGTAATTGTATCATTTTCTGTATGTTTAATTAGCGACAAAATTGACAAATATTCAGGAAGATTCATGAATTTATGTTAAAGCCTCTTCGATCGAATTTCTTATTATAAAGTTTTATACGACTATTCTCTAAAAGTGAAAAATTCTAAATTGCTTCCTTGTGTTGAAACTGAATAAAACTATTTATGGAACCTAGATATATCTTCAGATATCTATTTCAGTAAATCTTACTGAATTCACTTTCGATTTGCCTTACAAATATTAACCGATGTTGATTGTAACCGAAGCGTAAAAGTCAACAAAATATTGACTTGTTTCAGACATTTCTAATGTCTGGAATTCGAATCGACTTATGTTGCACAGAATAGGAATGAGGTAGTGAAGCTAAGATCTTTTGATATATGAAGAATGCACTATAAACGTAACACTTGTATTCAAGTAATTTTATCGAATTTGAAATTTCAGCCATGACCCTATAAAATATCTAGGGATTGAGTCACTATCATTTAAAAATAATTTATAGCGTTAAAACAATTTATCTGCCTCTATTCGAACATATCCTATGATTGATTTGATAATGTGTAATTTTTATTTTATTTTAATATGAATCGACTTCAGACAACAGATATTCCTTCCACCTATTCTTGTCAAAAAAAATTTGAATAGGCTTGAGCATTTTTTGTCAGACGATGATTCTGCCGGTTCTGCTAACAGTTTGAAACGAATAAGCCATGTTTATGATTTATCCTTTTTTGAACTGGACTGTATATTTTCAGTCTATCTAGACACCAATCTCATATATTATATACAATAATCCCTGTTCATTTTTCAGCCAAGATAATATTATCCAGAATTTTGATTAAGATTAAAATATCTTAATATTTAGTAACTTTCGTTGTGATTGAATTTTTATTGGCTGAATTAACCTTTGAATCAAAATCAAATACTATCCAAAGCATCAAAGTACGGAAGTAATTATAGTATTTCATAAAAAGAAGCCATTTATAACTTTCACATAAATTGTGTCAGAGTTTTAATAGCGTTATATAAATAATATATCTACTAAATTGATTTATCATCCAAAAATAGCAAAAAATATAGTATGGATCATCACAAAACATTCACAAAGAAAAAAAAATGGCAATTAAAATATATTTGAACAATTTTAAAAAAAATCGGCACATCTCTGTGGTAACTAGTATCTACAAAATCAACTAATACTAAAATGTTAAATATTTTTTTTACACTGTCAAAAAAAATCCATAAATAAGCAAAAAACATGTTTAAATCAAAATGAGATCATATTTTGATCGCTATTATGGTTTCTAGAGTGGAAATCGACGACACAGAACCGACTTATGAGGCTTCAAAATATAAAAAAAATTATCAATAGTTCAATGTTAAATCAAAAGACAAAAAACTAGACATTTACATTGGCCTAGGATAAATGAAACGTTTATTATCCTGCACAAAAAGCTGAAATCTACATTTTAATGTTATTTTTGGATACAATGATGGTTTTGACTGCTCTTAATCACCATTTTATAACTCTATCTCTTTTTTGAGATATTACAAAATATTTTCCACCGATGTGGATAATTAGAAACGGTTGACAGTATTTGTACTTCGACATATTGAATTCGAGTAATCAATTTTCGATATGGAATAAAGTATAAAACACTGTAAATGTGAAAAATTCTAGAAAGTTTAATTAACAATAACAGGTATAATAAAAAATATCTATATTAAATTATATTCGATATAATACAATACACGCTATTCCAGTTTAAAACTAGGGATATTAAAATATGATACATAACTCATTTAAAACACTTTATTTGTATTAATTTAAACAATGAATCATAAAAATTTAACAAATTATCTTAAAAGATATCGAATGAATACTATTCTGTTTTTACAGCGTTTTTCCATCAATTTAATAAATATTGCAATATTTTCAATAAAATATGCCACAAATAATAAATAATCACACGAGCATAATAATTTCCTTTAATTAGTCAAATTTTAAATTCATGGATCATTCGGATGTTTTTAAGCATTACCAAAGTTACAAAACACATCGTTTATCATCAAATACGAATCAGGTTGTTTCAAACTAATGAAAAAAAATATTTGCAAGCCAATCGAACAAGGGTAGCTATGATTTATTTTGAATTTTACCTGATCGATATTAATTAAAAACCTTAGATCATTCATAGAATAATCCAGTGAAAGATCATTTTAAATGCAGTGCTTTTGAAATTAAGCATATTTCTGATAAATTCAATGATAAAAATTTAAAGATACATTTTCATATATTTTTGATTCATTTAAACCAATACTATCATTGCTTTTTCAAACGTAAATCGATTGTATGGCAAAATATAGATTATCGCGTTTATTTTTAACATTAGAGAAGGTGAGAATTTTCAGATAGAATGAAAAAAATGATAGCTTATAGAACAATATTAACTATCGTCTCATGCAATTAATTGTTGACTTACTGCAACTTTTATAAAATATGTTTCAAATATTATTACTCATTTTCCGCCAAAAATGGTCGTCATCTCTATGATGGCATTCAAATTTTTTGGATTTTGATTTTTAAATTCATTGATTTATATATATATTCAACTTTTTCGGCTATAAAATATTCATTCGAATTTAAGTGTTGAATACATGTTATGATTTACTGAGATTTGAATTTGTATCACATCATACAATATTTCATTTATTATATTATGAATTCAATTTCGGAACGTGTAAATATCATCATTGAAAGTTATCATTTTGAACAGCAAATGGTGTATAATCAAAGTGCTTTGTGCTACAAAAGATATATCTGATTCTTTATATAATATATCAAGTTTGAAACAGATTTCTATCATCAATATAGGTACAATATTCATTTAAATCTGTAAAAAGTTGAACACTAAACATAAAATAAATGATTTGATTTTTTTATGACATCATACATGATATGATGTTAAATAGTTATATTCTTCAATATATACATAACACATGATGCCAAATTAGGTTATATAATTTTCAGATTTTCAATGATTAACATTCATAAAATCATAAGCATATACATTAATTGTTTGAAAACTATGTATTCAATGAATTCAGAGTCTATTTTCACTAAAGTAATCATTCACTCTTTGAATATCTTTCATTATAATATTTTTGGATGTATAAAATACCGCCTATGAACATCGATTAATTATAACTAATACAGATTTTGTAATTAATAATTTGATGTTTGGTCTCTTCTTAGATTTATAAATATATCAATAGAATATTTATAACGGTGATTTAGCTTAGCTCGAATAAATAAGTATGTACTTAGTACAAAAAAAAGTATGACGGTTACCCTTATGATTTCAACATTTCTTATTAAATTGTTCAATATACTATCATTTCAACAATATTTGATATAATGTAAACATTGACTTATGTAGAGTCATTGTGGAACATGATATGGATAAAACTCAAAAATAGACATGTTTGAAAAATAGTTGAGTTCTTCAAATTATGGTTCTAAATTGCTGTAAAACCATTAAATACCATAAATCGCTTGAAAATTTCGATTTCAGTTTATTTTGCTCACTCATTAAAGCCTCAAATAGCTTTTGCAGAGCACTATGTTGAATTTTAATTGAGTTTGAGTTGAAAATGAACTATTACATTTTTAAATTTGTCTATAATCATTCCCAATTGCATTGAATTTTTGATTCCACATACAGAAATCACATATAAGATATACTCGATTATTTCTTTTTTCTCTAAAATGTTGTGGCTAGTGTGGGATATATATTTCATCGTTTATTATGCCCATTCTAAATGGTGTAAAAAAGAAAATTACGAAATATTCCAAAATATTAGTTCTTTTCCAAATTTTAGGATAATTGTTTTTGGTAGAAAAATATACAGTGTTTTCTGAATGTGTATCTGTCTTTAGTTTATAACATCATGCATAGTTCAATTTTTTTATAAATTTTCCCTTTCATTTCATATATAAACCCAGATGGATACAATAGGCTAATCAATTTTTGTGTCAATCAACATTTTTCTGAGGATCGAAAAAAATTTTGATTGACAAACCCATTTGATAGTATATATTTTAGGAAGAGATAACATGACATGTAGAGATTTCAAAATCTATGAAATATATCAAAATAATGATAAAAACATGTGTGAATATTTTACTTCATAGATGTACAATTTTTTAAGATATGGATAGATAATAATACGAGTATCAACGTGTTGCATATTTCTTAGTATTAAAGATAATGTCATGTTCTTGAGTAATAAATTTAAGTTTAAAAATCCTGACAAATTGGCGATGAAAGAAAATTAGTCGAATTTATATCTTATTTAAATATTTAGTATTCTAAAACGGTATAGACATCAATCAAGAATATAATTTTAGGTTCTAAAAATATTTAGCTTATACTATTGATTTGTATGTTGAATTATAAATTATATCTATAATAAACCAAACCCATGTCTATATATCAACAAAAACACAATTTTCCTTGAATTTCGAATAGAATTAACACTTGGTAATATTTCGTCAGTTTCGTTGTAACTTCACGTTTTATGCCAAAAATAATTCAAATATTCTAAAAAAATACCATTTAATTAAAAAAACGAACGAAATTGTCGAATATATTTAAAATGTTCTTTGATATCTTAAATCAAAGATTCTTTGTCAAAGGATTAGATTTTAGAAAATTTAAAATTTTCAATAGTTTTGTTTAGACGTATAGGCCATAAAACTGAACAGATTCATTTGCAAAAGCCATGTGAATCGTTTAAAACTGGTCCAAAGCAACTTTAATCTAAATTATTATTAACTTTGAGTATAATTGATGGCTCTACTACATTTTATGAGCTTTTTTGAAAAATCCTCTCTATTGGTCCGTTTGTTTTTTAAATCTCATCCCCTGCATAGCTGAAAGATAGAGAGGGTTCTCTTCATATACATTTTCTTCACAAAAGCATTTACTATATAAAGCTTATCTTAAGAATCGCGTTAATTTAATGAAATGGCCATAATTTAATGTGAATTCCATTCGATCTATGTACATGTCACTCTGTTGAATTGTGCATTAATAACATCTCTGTTTTTCCACACACCCTTAACATGCATCGAAATTAAATATTTTTATATTTTATTATGATTGTTAATATTAAATTTTTTATATATTTGTTCATATAAATATGTTAATGTAATCATTTAACTTCTTCAACACTAACAGTGATCAATTAATTCTGGTTTATAATGTACAAAGAACAATTTACATTTGTATATAGTTCATACCATATTTAGCATATGTGATTACTGTAAAAGATGTATATTATTTAGAAAATTTATCATAGATCAGAAACATTATTTTGGTCGGTTACATGGCTAAATCTGGAACAAATAAAGACGAAGAATCTAACGATCTGTACGTAAAATATTTCGACAGTTGATATTATTTACAAGTATAAATAAACGAATATCATTTAAAATAATGTACTTTTAGTATAATATTTACTTCAGAAAATAATAGTGATATATTTGATGTTAATATTTACAAAATAAATTGAAAATATCGTACATTTTTATGTGTAAAAATTTATAAACTTTTCGTTTCGGGTTGTCAAAGGATTTATCGTATATCTAGATAACTAATTGGAAGTGAAGAAAAGTTAATATTTGTAAATTTTAAAAAATCAATTATAGGTATAAATAATATTGTTAGAAATTCAAATTGCTGCTACAAATGTGATGATGAAAAAAGTCATTCCTAAATAATCTAAAATTTGTAATTACCATAAATATTATCTACATAATTTGTTTTTGTAAAATATGTTAACCTCTGTTATTACAAAGTACTTATAGGTAAACAATAAAACACATCTCGTTTTTATTCTGTGTAGCATTTTAAAGATAAAAGTTTTTTAACACATACGTCTATAAATTAAAACAGTATAAAGAACTAATGCGAGACTATTAATTTTATACAATACGTATCATAATCTATTCAGCAGTTGCGCATCTGCGAAAAAACGTTTGAATTATAACAAAAATCGTATGCGATATATAATACAGCTATTTTGAATGAGGTTCCCAAAATGCTATTCATTTGATTCGGATCATCATAAAAATACTCACGAATCCTACTTCATTGATTATATGAATAATATACAAATTGTTGACGAAATTTTAATCCTTTGTAATTATAAATATCGATATAATTTCTGAAAATGTTTATCATTGAACTCAATTGTAAGTAACATGTTAATGTGATAAATAACATGTAACTTCAAATTAATATATGTTTGTTAAAGTACAAACAAATATCCAATTTTTATTGTTATTTGTGTAAAGGTCGAAGTTTACAAACACTAAAAACAAAACAGTGTAATTTATTAGACAAGATGTTTGATTTTTTCTTTGAATGGCTACGAATGATACGTCACTAATTTCACAGTATATAAAAGCGCTTTGACGCTATTCCATCACCGAATTTCGGAAATTGAATCCTCGTTATCAGTAAGTTTTTTTACATTTTTTAGAACCATAGCTATTTAAAGTTGATATATTTTATATATAAATGATAATCATTTACAAACTTTATTTGTATATTTGAATAAAATATAAACTTAAATTTTTTTGAATTTTCAAAGCTTGTAAATGATTATTCCAGTAGATATAAATGTTATAACCATTAGAATAATAGATATTTGAAAAGCGTCGTTGAGAATGAAATTTAACTTGATTATATGAAGTAAAGATTTTACTTTTTATTACTTTATTCATGCTAGTTGAATTGGAATTGAAGCAACGAAAACCTCGATACTTTGAGGTCTTATCAACAATTATGTTTTGTTATAATCAAAGAATAATAGTAACTGATCTTCAACATTCAAAACCAGGCTAAAATAATATATATACCTATATCTAGAGATGTTAATTTGGTTTTGATGTATATCTGACACATTTCTCAGATGTATTTGATAAAATTAACACACAACTTTTCGTATACTATGATACCAGATAATGAAAAAATTCTCATACAAAAGAAATTGAAAGAAATACTTTGATATATATATATATCTTCTAATATCGCTTGTGTATATATTTGTTATAAAATTATTTCTTATCTAGAATTTATCACCGAAACATTGCGTGATTAAGTTTCGAAGGCATAAAATTAATCTTTTTTAACATTTGCTCATTCATGAAGTTTTTCTCACCATCGAAATTAATTGGATCGAATACTATCTTCTAATTGTTTATGGATTTTTTGCCGAAGAATTTTATTTTAAAATGTCACATTTAAGTTCAAGAAAGGATTCAAGTAAAAAATTGATTCTATCAACTGCGAAATTGAAATTTAACACATAATGTACATCAAATTCTGTTTAAACTCAATCTATTAGATTTTTATACTAAAATTTTGCTTTACTCATTTTTTTTCGATTTTGATAAAATTTATCTGCTTCTTAATATGAGAAAGTTTTATCTCAAACTGTATCTTTATTATAGTTATCATTTGATTTTTTGTTTTATCGCTTCTTAATCTTTATTTTAAAGAATTTGTAAAATCAAATAAAAATAATTTCTCTTTCATATCACACTTAATAATATTACGATTATATAAAAACATTAAGTTTCTTAAATGTATTTTTCAGTAAAAATATCACATGTATGTTGAAGCGTGTTATTAACATTATCATGTTCACACAACACATGGCAGCGTATTACTAATGTCATTTTAAATTTTGTAAAACAATGTTTTTATGGTTAGATATCTCAATATATGTAATAACATTAACAGGTAATGTTTATACCTCATGGTTTATGATTTAACGAATCTCGGATATAAATAAAAATATTAACATTCTCTTTTATTTCTATTAGGATTATTAAAATTACTTTGGGTTTATATTTCGCTTTTGTAGTAATTTTGTTACGTGTTAAAATCCATATGCTGGATGTATCTTTGAAACACAGATATTTCGGCATAATCATGCTGAATATTTAGATATAATTTTTGATATTTAAACTAAAATTACAATAAAAAAATAAAAAACTATTTATAAAACAACGACAAATAATAGCGTTTGGATTTATGAGATAAACACTTTCAATTTAAAATCTAACAAATATACGTGATAAATATGATGAACTCATCAAAACATTTTAACACATCCTCATATGCGTTAATTATTACACGATTTATGATGGATTATTTATTTAAACACCTATTTAAAGGAATGACTGTATAATATTTATAAAAATTAGTTTGTGTTGATCTATATATATCTAATTAGTTAAAATTTAAATCTTATGTTCTAATTTTATTGAATATGAGTTTGTTTTAATAACTGTGTTTTTGATGGTATTTGATAAGAAATCTAAACATCATGTATGAGAATCATTTAATTATCGATGAATGTGAAAATCAGAACAATCTGAAATATTTGTTGTAAAATTAGAATGAATATTTTAATTACGAAAATGTACTGATAATCGATACAGGTATATATCATTTGTGATATATTTTATAGCAAGAAAATATTTGACAGATAGAGCATTAAATACTTGTCATTTGATTAATAAAGTTACATCGCATTGTAGTGATTGGCATATGATGTCAGAGATGTATGGTACCATATATATCATATTAATCTTTTATTGTTTGCGTCGTTCTATGTAACTACAAAAACAATTAGAATATCGACAGATATCTGGAAGAATAATTAATTATATTTATTGGTATTCGTCGTTAAATTTGAAACATTTTACACATTTTGCAAGCTGTGGTTAATGTTTTTTCCACCATGTTTATGAATTGATAATGTAATCGCCAGCCGAGAAATGTTATTAATTTGGATAGCAAATATAATTTTAAATTGTGAATATTAATATTGATCAACAATGTACAATTAACCTGCGTTCTTTTAATTTCTAGTCATATAAATCTATCTAAATGACTAATATTGTTTGTTTTGATAAATTGATAGTAATAGCAGTAAAATATATTGTAAATGCACTGAATTAAAAATTACATTTTTTTAACGTTTAACGTTAAATTGTATTTGTTTTACATCTATTATGAAACATTATAATTATTTTTCACAAATTATATCTCTATAAATAGAAAAAATCGAAACAGTTTTAAATATAAGTGTAAAAGTTTTTTCATGTAATACTCCAGAAAAAGTTGTGGAACATGCAACTAAATTTTGTATTAACATTTCATTATTAATATAAAAACAAAAAATTGAATTTATGTATAGTTCTAACTATCAACATGTATGTAAATTTAAATTTTTAAGGTTAATCATTTAAAAAAAAGGGTATAAAGTAACTGATAAGTAACTTAATACTTTTCAAATACCTGAGGATTATATATATATAGGCAACCCTTTCTATTTTTCAGCCAAAAACCCTTTTCCTATAGTTTTAATAAGGATTGATATTTCTGAATATTTCGTAATTTAGCTTTTCATTCACAATGTCATGCGAAGAATAAACGATAAAATCGAAAGTTATTTATTAGCCTAACCATTAAATAGAGGAAATATATTGTTCTATACGTTTAATATGTTGCCTGTGTATATGGAATCTAGATTCAGTGTATATGGAATCTAGATTCAGTGCAGATGGATGAGATATTAGACCGTATTAATAATTGAATTGTTAATTTAAAACTCAAAGTAGACAAAACAGGACATATTCATTTGCAAAAGCTCTTTGAAACGGTCATTACTGGGCAAATGGAATGGAAATATAAAGTATCATACTATTTAGGAAAAATAAATGGTTTACCTGCATATAGCCACAATTTTAGTTCTTCCTGTCTATTTTCTTTTTTTTAATCTTATCCCTCAATAACTAAAAAATAGACAGGGTTTACTGTTATACAGAATATGGGTTTTGATATCATTTTTTTATTATTACTGCGATAATTAGGCAATCTGTCATTATTTTAAAGACATTTCTTCGATTAATAAAAAATTATTGCATTCCTGTATATTCTTGTCAACGAAGAGATAAGAAATACTTAAGTTACAATACATATAAAATATTTACTATAAAAATTCTACCTTCATCAATACTTATCAAGATTATTCAAACAAGCCGACTTGAAAAAATACGATAATATTTTTTGGAAATCTTTGAGTTAATTTTGAATTCAAAATTATCAAAATTGATTGAAATTGAATAGGTAGTAAAATATTAAATATACATTATTTCGTCATTTATTTGATTTTGAGAACATGATTTTTCAGACAGTATAGGAAAAAACATTTGCCATTCTAAGATAATACGTTGCAACATGTATCATATATATCCACGATCAAATTTACATTTTGAAGATCCAGAATAAAATCGAATGTCTATAAGTTTATATTCATTCTTAATCATAACATATCCTTTGATTTTATTAATTTATTTCAACCCTATATCAATTTACATCATCAAGTTTACGATTTTGACCAAATATCTTACCTAAAATTGTACTTCAGCACGAATTTGGAAATATTTATATATGGGTCTATCGGATTCACTTTTATACTTAAACACGGTTTTAGCCACAAATAATAATATTTTAAATAAATGAATATTCATAAACAAGAACTAATTCTACTCATATAGATTAATTTGATGTGCGACAACTTTTTTTAAATTTTATTATCAAAATTTTTACAAAAAAATTTACCTGAAAAACTTCATTAATTTTTAAACAAAAGTGCTTTGGTATTTATTTTTAATTCATTTAATATCAGGGAAATTATATAATTGTCGATAGTATGTTAATAATGTTTAAATATCATAAAACTAAGTTGTATTTTATTCAATTGTTATAAAGATTTCTAGCATATAATACATGGGTTTTCGGTAACAATTAGCGCTTGACTATTCCAACTTGCCGTATATCCAGTCTAATTAAATGCGTATCTTTTTTAGGTGCGTATTTATCAAATAAAGGGGACGATAAATCAAATTTAACGTGACAAAAACCACATGAACTGCAACCGCAGCAAAAATCCCCTGTGCCAAATTGGACTTGACAAACCTCACATCGTACATGAATCTCTGTATTCATAATTTACTTTACACAGGGCAGTAATGTGAATTTAAAAAAAAATGATAAATTATTTACTAACTATGAATATATTATTTTCCATAAATAATCCGATAAATAATATATATTTATGACTTAAAAATTTCAATAAGTACCAAGAAATATAAAAATTCATTTCATATTCCAATATCGCGAAAAGAGATCTTTAATCAGCCTTGATCAGCAATTTTTCTGTTTTGTTCAATCAAATTTTCAATCTGTGGCTTTGAGGCTGAAAGTTGATATCAATTTTTGGTCTTGTGCAACCAATTTTGCAGCTTTCAGCTAAAATTTTAACATTTTAATAAAATCTAGAAGATTTAAAAAAGGCAAAGAGAAAGGAGTTCTGAATACTATAATTGAGGAACTCAGCATTCAAATCAAAGAAATTCAAACAAGGTACAGACGTTTATAGTGGCCTTGTGTTAATCGCTATTTTTTTCCTCCAAACAATACATTCCTGAACCCAATTTAACATATATTTTAAAAATGAATTTGAGTGTCTAGCAGTGAATCAAAGAAACCCTGAACAATTTTTTAGCCAGATTGAAAGAGGGTCTCCTTAGTATAACTTCAGCATGTATCATGCGCTTTTACTGACATATGGAAAAGTACCTACCGAACTGCATACAAGGCATTTCACTTGAAACAATATATTTTATTTCATCTTTGAGTTTTATACACCATTTTATAAAAAAATTTTAATAATTATAATGAAATTTCCGGTGAGTTACGCAAAGTTGAAAGTTGATTGCACAATTTCATTCGCCTGGTAGCAGAATGGAAAATTTATTCCAAAAAAATGGAAAAATGGCTGACTAAGGCTGTAACTAAAGATAAATTTTAGTTTTGAATTGCTTGATGAAACAAAGAAAATTAGTGGAAAGTTATTACTGCATCTAATAGATAATAAATTTGAATTATATTATATAACTGTTAAAACTGGGAATCCACAATAATGTCTGATCGCACAATACCTTTTTTACATTTGATATTTGATAAAAATTTTTAAAACATCGTCTAAATTGAAATACAATAAATTTTCTCGAATATAATAAGCAATATTAAATTTATATTATATTTTTTTGTTTATTTATTGCAATTGCAATCTTCTTTATGTTTCTAATTCATATGATCGTCATTTTAATATATATTACTTTTCTATTGAATATTCACACAACGAAAATGGTATTTTTGTTATTATAAATAGAATCGTAAATCGAAAAAAGATCCATATGGCGATAACCTTTCTGAAGAAAAATCAGTAATTTTATTAATTGATCGAAGCCAAAAAATCCTCATATTAAGAGCAAATACAATAATTATGAAAGGTATGATGATGTTGATATTAGAAATACCACCATGAAAATGAAATATATGCAAAGTATTTTTTTTTATTTTATATGAAACAACTCCTTCTATGCCAATAAAAAATAAGGATTGAAAAAATATAAGCCGTATTAAACAGCAACTTGAGACTGTAAAGCTCAATATCAAGAATTTAACGAGCCAAAATAAATCAATACATATAAATATTATTAAACTGGATGGAAAAATAACGTACAGTGAAAAATACATACCACAATATATGCAGTGCGATAAACGCGAAACTAAAACTGATATGTACTTGTGCGAAAGAATGAGGTATTCCCATAACAAGACATTAATTCGTTGCAGAAACCAAAAAGAAGAACTTGTTCAGCAAAGCGAGAGTTTGACAAGTCAAATACACAAATTAGAAAAAACACGGACTTCATTAAAGCAAAGGCTCAAAAAATTACAAAATAAATGGAGCAAATCTTGAAAGCAATAAGAATATCCTACAATATGCTGAAAATACTTCATCGCAAATTGAACATTTTGATATAATATTTCATAAGATATTTAAATATTAGATGTTTTTATTTAGTTGAATTCTTTTTAAACTTTCTGATTCATTATTTTGTTACAGACTTGAGATTTTTATATTCAAGAATATTCGACAAAATGAGATCAACTGTTATACAAATTAACAGTATGACTATATTTTCATCGATTCTTATCCACTTTTTTTAAAATTAAATCACATAGCATTGATATTTATAATTTCTAGTTAATATAATAGAAAATTTTTTCACTCTTAACGTGTTATTTAGAGATGCTTAAATATTTTGAATCAAACAAATTATGCTCTTTAATTTACTCGAATTTAAAACAAAATTTTACTTTTAATTATATAGTAAACCCTGTCTAATTTTCAGCCAAAAAAAACAATTTTCGTTTGAATTTTGCTTAGAAATTATATTCATGAATACTTCGTGATTTTCGATTTCACGACACTTGCCCTGAGCAGAATAAATGATGAAATCCAAAACAATTGTTCGCCTAAGATTAAAAGAAAAGAAAGAATATGCCCAGTATTTTTAATAATTTGTTTCAAGATATGAAATCGTAGATTCAGTGCCGATGGATTAGATTTCCTGGAATAGAATACTAATATAACGGTTAATTTTTAACTTAAAGTACAAAAAATGCAAATATTCATTAGAAAAAGCTATATTAAACGTTTATACAGGGAAAATGTAACAAAAATCAGAAATATCATACTATTTTAGGACAAATAATTGGTTATGACTGCATTTAGCGACAATTTTTTCGTCCATCTGTGTATTTTTTAATTTTTATCGAAAACTTGTCCGCCAACAACTGAAAATACGACAGTGTTTTCTGTATTTATAAATTAAAATTTCATGATAAAAATATATAAGATGAATATTTTCGGTTTCATCATTCCAAAGAAAATTTTGTAAATATAATTTGACTCAAAAATATTTTAGGATTTTTATTAAAAAGTGAAACTGCTCATTCGTCTTATCATGTTTTATGTATATATTAATTTATGATTATACCTTTATAAACAAATATAGGAAAAATGTTTTTGGCATGATCGGATTATTTACATTCTTACTGTATCATAAAAAGTTAAATATTTATCAGATATAATTAATTTAGTATAAAATATATCTGTTTTATATTAATATTTACATTTGTGTGAATAAAATGATTATAAACACACTATTTGGAATATCTGAGAAAATATGAGGATATAAATTTAATAGAAATGAATATACATTGTCTAATTTATGATACATGGTAATTAAGATCTATTTGATCAATTCGTGTGTAAGGATATATATAAATAATATATCCTTACTAACATAATAAGCGCTGAGTGGTACAGACGGCGACCACTCGGTGAGCATCGATGAGGGGTCGGTTCGATTCCTTCTGGACTCATCTTTTACGTTACATTTAGTGTCAGCAGTATGATGGCCTATCGCTGACAGACGACGACTGCCTCGGCATAGACTTCACTCTCCTAAGGGGGAGAAGTGTAAGGATATATATAAATACTATATCCTTACCACCGTAATAAGCGCTCAGTGGTACAGACGGCG
>JWZT01001661.1:53081-65104 GCA_000827895.1 Thelohanellus kitauei | reverse complement strand
GGGGGGGGGCTAACATTGAATGAACAAATGAAAGACCAATTATTTCATAAGATAATAATAATCCAATTATCGTAAAAGATCGTACTATTTTTTTATTTCGCCTATATATATATCTTTTTTTTTAAGAATCGATTCAGAAGAAACAGCGTCGAAGAAAATGAATTAAAAATATCTAATCGAGCATTTATTAATTATCATTAAGAGTGATCTATATGTTACACGCATAAAAAAATCATCATTAACTTGTTTTATGATAATCGGGCATTTTAAAATATAGTATATAAAGTCAAGTAAAAAATGTATGATCTATTTCATTTTCCACATGGCAAACATCATAGGCAAAAATCTATGCATTAGATTTCTGAAACTGAACCTATATATTTTATTTCGGAAAAACTGAAAGCGATTTACATCAATATCCACATAATGCCTACTTGGTTCACAGGGATCTCCTAATATAAAAGATACCATATATCTTCACCAATTGGTGAATTTCTCTCTGTTATAATCATGAATTATTTATGATTCACAAACGTGTCATTTTTTCTATTAGTTACACTCTATCGCAAATTTTAATAACGTTATTATTTCCCAAAATTTGTGGTATTTGTAAGGCCATCTAAATGTTAAAGCATTAACATTTTAAACACGATTTGACATTTCCAACTTGAGTTAGTATGTTAATTGTTGAAAAATAAATATATGTGTATATAATTTATCATTATAAATAAAAATACCACATCAATATTATTTTAGAGAGTTATACAATCTATTTACTTCAAAAATACTATCTGTTCGCAAACAAGCCATAGATACACTAGAACGATATTGTTTAATTTAATATATTTCGTATTGTTTGCATATGTCACTCCTACAGCTCTCTCCGTATCATAATTCATTGGTTGTTTTTTTTAAATTGGTTCTCAAAGCCAAAAAATTGAATTATACATAGATAGCTAAAGAAATGATAATCAGAAACTAGTATTTAGCACATTTTTGTAACTATTAAATAACCTTTCATTTGTAAATTAGTGGATGATTGATCTCTATATATTGTTTAGTATTCTTCGTAAAGTAAATTAATTTGTTTTGAAAGAGCATGTGTTTTTAATAAATTTAACCATTAAAGAGTCCTGTGGCGTTTTTTTTTATTCATGGCTATCCTCTTCAAAGATTCAGTTTTGTTGTTAAAAACAAATTTTTAATTATATGATAAGAAATGACATCACGGGTAAAATATTATAAACATTAATAATGTAGGAATATTAAATGCTTTTCTGACGTCATTGAATTGTAAGGTGAAATATATCAATAAATGATTTTAAGTGAAAATCAATATGCGAAAAACTACATGAAGACGAATGATAATACTGTAGGTAATGATACATTTCTTAAGTCATAAAAAACTACATTTTTATGATAATGAATATAATTAAAATAAAATCCGATTTTATTATATATTTGCTTTTTAAATATAATTAATGTCAAGGTAACAATAACTAAAATCCAATAATTTTTAATAATTTTGAGAAATTATCAACATTTAAAATAATATTCGATGCTTATGTATGAGTATTATCAGAAATCATCGAATATAATACTTAATTTTCAAATTTGTGGCTGTTGAATTACTAATCTAACCGTAATATACATGGATATTTACAAATATACATGCTGGGTTCATAAATTTTATTTGTATTTAAATCCCAATTTGAATATCATATACCTTCAATATGAATATTAAACAGCATTTACATTGAAGGAGATATCGGATGATGTTCCATAATTACCAAAATAATCAAATGATTATTTGGCAACCCAAATAAATTATTATCTTTTATTATCATAAAGATTCCAATATAATCTCAAATAATTAACAATTATGTCATGATGGAGTTGATATTTGAATCATCTGTCGCCGCATTGTATAACCTGGTGTTAATGGCAAATAAAATTGGGCATTCGAGGTTTTACCAACATAGAATAGGTTGCATANTTTTTCTATATATTTGGTGAAATCTTTAATATTTATGTATATGCCAATCATATATTATTAAAGGTATTAATTATATCGTTCGGATTATATGATTTTATTTGTTGATTAAATTCCTTCATAGAGTTTTATTATTGGCAATTTGCGATGTTTCATTTTATACCTTTATATATCTGAACTGACATTACATCGACGGCGATTACACCATGTTTTTGACGTTGGCTACATTCGACTGTCGTGATAGAGTGTCGCCTCACAGCTTAGCTCAGGCTTGTGCTCATAAATTGACGTAGTGCTACACTCATATTACATAAAATTCTCAGACATTAAAAATTCCCCTCAGGGCTGTGATACCAACGTTACATTTACTGGATGGGAAGTCATTCAAATTGGTTATTAATTCTTTCAATATAGGATTTTTATGTTTGATGATTTCTTTTGGAATGCTGATGTGATTTTGTTTATTAATAACATATAAAAAGGTTTTCGTTTATAAAATCAATTATTCAAAGTAGTTTTTCTGAAATATTTGGAAATATAATATACCAATAATATTTAAAATTATTTAATATGATCAAAAATACGTCTGCATAAATTAAAATGAAATATTTTTAATTAATGTATTTATAGCTCAGATAGAATTATAGAAATGATATGTATATACACTATTTCCCTTAAAAAATTGCAGGACTTCTGATGATATCATTCTGATGTTCCAAAGTGTTATTTAGAAATAAATTGATATTTATACAGATTCTATATTTGAGGGTTGTGGGAATATTCATTTAACTACAAGCATGAAATATACGCTGTAGTTGAATGAGATTTGATTGCGCTTTACAGCAAAGAATCTTTCTAAAATTTACTTTGTTATAATAAATTAATTTCAGACGCTTTGAATGTCATCATCGGAAAATCGGGCATTATGAACGGAGAATGATGTATTAAATTAATCGATAACAATTTGTTTTTTGTATAGATTTAATATATTTTACAGACTTAATATGACCCACATATGAAATATTCTATAATTTATCAAATACATGAGGATGATATTATTTATAGCTTAATAAATTCTGATGAATTTTTGAAATCAATATTTGATAAATCAGTTTTATTGATATAAAGAAATCTGTAAAACTATTAGTTATTCCAAACAAATAAAAAATATTATCTAGCAAAACACAATGTTTGTATAATACAATCATGTATCGTTTTTTTGATTTTTTAAAAATCTATAACTTCTTGATAAGTCAGATAAAAACGATGAAATATAATATGGTGCTTTAACAATTAATAGGTATTTCTGACAAAAATAATAATCCTTGCAAGCCACTTAATGAAAGGAGTCACGAATAAAAATTTGATGCTTTGATGGGAATTTTTAGCCTTTAATTAGTTATCTGATGAATTTGTTGCTCATATCAATGTCTCTCAAATATTAAATCAGGTTCAGCGTTCATGCATAAAGTTCGATTTAATTATTGAAAATCATCAAATATTTTTTGAGAAATCGATAGAAAAATGGATCACTAAGAATTACAAGAGGAAGGTGTCGTTCGTTGTTTTGATAATTGTTGAAAAGTAAAAGGTTGGAACGTTGCCATCGGATAATTCCTTTGTAGATATGTTATTCCTAACATAGGGTGGCCAATGAATTTTGTAATCGTAGAAAACAACTAAACTGAAAACGACAGCATCCTAGTGTCATTCTTATATTTCAATTTTTAATTGGTTTCTAAAATATTTTTTGATGTATGTCATAAATTAAATCTAAATGTTATATAAAGGCTGAACTTTTTTCATATGTAAATGAGCTGAAATTTCACTAGATGACTAATGAAAGGCTTAATATCCCATCTATTCAAGAATTATTCGTTTCGTGGCAATTTTTCTTAAGTTGCTTGTAAGGATTTATATGAAAATCAAAAACCCTATATTGTACATTATAATTTATAAAGGTGATTACATGTCTGATTTTCAACATATCATATCAATGGACGGATTTAGACACGCTAAAAAAGATTTTACTCATTAAATGTTTATTTTAATGAAGCACATCTTAAAATAATCTCACTGTCTATTAAATTTAATGGAGTAATATAAGCATCTTACTTTGACGCATGCCCTAATGAATACATAGGAATTATACGAATTAAATGTAAATGGTATCAGTTCTCCCTTTTTTGTTTACAAAATATGATATTTTTTATAATATGGAACATAACCATCATTTGTTTATTAGTTTTCCTAAAACGATATGAAAATAGTGAAACGCTACAATGTTTGTTAAATCTTATTTGAATGACTTAATCAAAGATTGCGTACGAACTTTGCATTGATTTTTTTGGCTCTGAGCTAGAGTATTAAAACCTGCACCGATACATTTATGCACCGACTTTACGTCGACCGCAAATGTGACGCGTCTACGTACGGTAGGGACGTACTCTGGGGAGGCACCCTTATGCAAGCAGTATGGGTAGTGCAGGACTCACACCTGCTATACACACTCACCCATATCTTAAGACCACTAGGGCTCCGATACCAAATCGAGATTCGTTCGCTAGGAAGTAACGTACTGGGACACGGTTGTCTGTGTTTGCATTGTTGATGATGCAATTACTATGCAAAAAAAAAGAAACTCCAGAAATATAACAATAAAACATTCATCTTTTAACTCTTATGCCAGCTTAGCCACTTTTCAAAACTGCGCATTAAATTTGAAATCAATAAATCAATTATCAGTAAGGTTGGGTGCTTAAACAAATTTATACATGTTTTTCCATATCATTTCAGAATTTCAAATACATCAATTTTTGAAATAAAAGTAAGACAATTATGTTTAATCGATTAGCATTTATAGATAATTTAAGAAATATTTCAATTAGGGTATTCATATCCACACAGATAGACAAATTTGGAATGAACTGATCCAAAAATACAAAAGGTCGATGAAAGTGAGATCGTTAAAGATTCGATAATTTAAATAAAAAATCTAACGAAAAATTATTATTCCAGTTATGTTCTATTAGTATATATTGCATAAAAAGTAAACTTTCAAAAGAGAAATCATCATTACGGATGGCTGAAAATTTTAGAATTCACATAAACTAAATTTAGAAAATAATATTAATTATCCTAACTATTCTAAAAACAAATATATAAATTAAAATGAAATCGAAAATGATAGAAATTTTATTCGATTATACAAATATATAAAATTTAACTTGCGCAAATCATATTTTTAAATTGAGAAAATAATCTGATTGTATCAATAAGTATAGTCAGAGAACAATCATAATTACCAATATATACATTTGTCAATAAAAACATAACTGGTATTTCAAATTTAATAATTTATGTTTATTAAATACCTTAAACCCATTTATTTTCAGTTTTTTATGGATAAGATTTTGAAAAAAGTAATAGAATATGCAATGATTTCGAAAAATTGCGATAAAATTAAATAAACCCATTAATTTTACAAAAAAATACAAAAAAATTTATACTTTACTTCATTTGGCGCTATAATTAAAGCTTTAAATAGCTTCTGAAATTGAATATGTTAATGTTTATGTACTTTGTGTTTAAAATGAAAAATTACATTTTTTAATTTGTCTAAAATCTCATCGATCAGATATAAATATTCGACCCAACATATAGTCGCCAAATATTAAAGATAATCGACAATTTGTTCTTTTTAAAGGTATGACTAAAATATAATTTTGCATTTCATCGTTTATTCTGCGCATGTTAAGTGATTTAATAACGATAATTATGATAAAATACGCGAGACGAAATTAAAGGATAATTGTTTATCAATGAAAAATAGAGATTGTTTACTGTATATTGAACTGCGACAATCCACGAGTTGTCTCGATTAAAATAATACGTTATTCTACAACAAATTTCAAGTAAAGTTTTACAGATAGAATAAAAATTGGTTGATATTCTTCTAATATATATAAAATAGTGTCGATAAATATCGGATTTCTTCGAAATTCGTTAACAATGACACAAGTATACATTATTAAATTCATAAATATTACGAATAGATATAAAATCAATACAAAATATAGCACAAAATAGACACTATTTAAAGAAACTCGAATTAATAAATCTATAATGAGTAACATCACAATTGTCTGTTTTGAAAACATCGTTAAAATTTTTAAAAAAATATGTAAATGTAATAATGCGCATACCTCAAAGATATGTAAAGGCAGAACTCAATCTCCATATTTACAGGGATTAAAGTTTACCAAAAATATTCATTTTATAGTTCAAAGTAGGCAAAAAATATTTAGCATCGACAGAGTCTTGGATCAAGGAAGATCTTCGAAATTCTCAGAATCATTTGATCACAGAATCAGATGTTCTATGCGCAATATCGTGAATCAAATGGTCAAGCTTAGTTTTAAAGAAGATACGTATGATCAAAATACAAAACGGTATTTAAATATTTCAGAGGGAGGCAAACAGTTATTTCATTGAATATTACTGATTTGGACTTATCGAATATATTTTAAATTTTTATACAGGTTTAAGGAATTTTAAATGATATATTTTTATCTGATATTTACATAATTTAGGGTTATTCAATGAATTCAACTGTCCCAGTTTTAAGAATTATTATAATTCTATGATGTTAAATACATAACATGATTAGTGTGGAAAATATTTTATTCTAATCAACCGATAAATACACACTCAATTAAAATATTTATGTATCTTCCATGTTTGAACACGTAAATAAATGGATTATGGCTAAGGTAAGTAAACTGATATGTTTATTATGACTTATAATTCCTAAATTAATAACAAACACTGTTATTAATGGTTTAACGTGAAAGAAGTGCAAAATTCAAAAAAAATCGATCCTTATTATCTTCATCTACTGACACATGGATCTTTGCAATAAAAAAGGTACTTTTATCAGAAAAACTTACTAGAACGTATGATTATTTGTTGTATTATTCTGCAAATACCGAAATAATTCTCTTTATTTATATTTTTGTCAATAATATCCCAGCAAATTTTGATTGATTATTAAACAGCATACGATTTAGCATTCTAGCTGTGATACGATCTCTCTCTAATTGATCATCTGATGTTCAAGTGTTGTTTTAAAATAGTCGAGTCACAACTCGGAAGAAACCGAAATTGTGAATAATATCTAATCAACTTAATAAAACAGATCTTGCGATAAAATAGGAGACCAATATGAATTGCTTTATAGTGAAGAAAATTGATTAATGTGATCTAAAATTTTATAGGTAAATAAAACACTCATTTCCAGAAGCATAAAGGCATATATGAGAGTTGCTGAATTTACGTTTTCGAATAACATGGATTTATGGACGGTTATCTGGAGACTTGTTCAAGCAGCAGAATGTTCCCTTTGAATAAGAAACGACATCGCGTTCACTTTTTCAATTTTAGTGGCTAACATATTCATGATAAACGTAAAAATTTGATTTATAATTAGGGATGTACAGAGAAAGGAATGGAGAATTTTGTTAAGTGGGGATATAAATTAACCTCACAACCGAGTAATCAAAGCTTATCAGAAGCATTTTACAAAAATGCTGACGACATAAGGCTTCAACACAAGTTTTAACACACTTGTCAAATAACTGAGTTGATGAAAAGTGAATACGGAGATGATTTGAATCAATTATATCTTCAAAGTAACAAGAAATGTATGTTTAAACAAAATTTTTTAGTTTAGGTCGATTGTGGCAGAGTGAATAAAATCACCCACAGATGTAATAATATTTTGATTAATTTCCAGCTTTTTACAGATATTGCATCGGCGCTTATGAAAAATTATCCGAGCGTATTTGTGAATTTACCAACCTACAATCGAAGGTTTTAAAAAAAAGAAGCATGTAAACGAGCAAAACAAAGAAAAAAGCAGAATGGAAGGTATGTATTATCATAAAAATCAACACAAACTTCCTAAAAATTGAAAAGATAGAATTAAAAAACAATATGATAAACCAAAAGGATTCTTAAAACACAAAAAATTTTTGAATTAGTGCTATATTAATTTATCGAAAATAATAATTCTTCTTGTTCGACCCTAAATGGGATTTATGAACCGCGTTTAAAACATCTGGTCCCACATATGTGATGTCGATTCTACAGATTTAATGAATTTTTTAAAAATGCGATAATATTAGATCCAAAATACACATACATCTTTTTTGATTTTTAAGTTTTTTATGTCAGTGAATGATTTTTCAAATTATAACATGAATATAAATAAAATTACTCGGAAACTCATTTGTAAATATCGGAACCTTAAGAAAGAATCATTTATTATTAACATTAATCGAAGTTTAGTCGCTATATACCTCGTGAAATATAATTAATAATTCTGAGACACAATTCAAATTTTGCTACTTATACCAATAACCGACCTTTGCTGACCTAATCAAATATTTAAACGTCGCAATCACTCATTTTTTTGCATATGATTCAAAAAAGGTTCAATTTTTTCTGAAATATTATACGTTAATGAATATTTTGTGTAGATAAAAGTATTCTCATAATCCACATGTTGAAAATAGAAAAAATTTTTTAACAACAGTTCCTGGATGACATATTGCGCCATATAATTCTAATATTACTTTCACTTGTTAAGTTTTTCATATGTTCTCATATGCATGAAACGTTTTATAAACCTAAAAAAATGCAATTCAGAAATTTCGAATTTTAACTATGGACAAATTGAATGTCAAAAATTTTAAATGTAATCAAACAACAAGATTTTAGTTTTTTGATTTTAGCTATAATCCAAAATTAATTTATGGTGGAATTAAGGAATAAATGGACGTAAGATTTCCCAGAGAAATTGAGAAAAATAGATTTATAAAAATGTGTGAACGTGAAAGTTTTATTCACAGTTTCATGTTATAGGTTCAACATCGTGAAGACAAAACTTTAGAAACGGGATACAAATCACTATCCTTTTCTCTATGCCTCTTCGGCGTGTAATAAAATCATGATCTTCCGGGAAAGTGATAGAAATTTGCCCTATATGATTACGAACCCAGTTAGTTGCTGGTTTATCAGCGACTATAAGACTTTGAGACATCTAAAGCATAACGATAATAAGGTCTAAACTTTCTCTGTCAGTTATAGATAGCTCTGATATGTTGCATTTTCAAAGTATTCAGCTATGATCGAAGTATTATAAAGAGATCGAAAGAATACGTATGGCTATTTTCTTGTTGTTTGATCAACCATTTTTAAAACGGGCATCATATATAATGGGTCCATCATCATACATGTAAATTATATTTAGTGATGTCGGTTACATACGGGACATTATGGAAATTTTATTTCGACCCAAAGCATATTTCATAAATATTTGCTTTATTTTACTCGGTTTTCTGCGCACTGAACCTCTACGGTTCTGTTATTAAACTTTATAATTGATATATATATATTCTACTGTTTATATCTACTTTAGTATCGAAAGATCCTCTTGCTATCATTTTGAAAACGTATCAAACTGCAATGTCAGATATGATTTTTATGCACTATTCAAAAAGAATTCAATCTTAATATTAAGTCGTGGTTGTATCTCCTGAAAATCTAACCAATTTTCCAATTGAACAATAGAGATTTCATTCTATATAGAGTATTCTAAATCGTATGAACAAAATCTGAACACGCATATACCCACAAATCGAGTAAGTTATATATCAGCCCGACAATATTAGAAGATTTTCAAAAAGCGCGTGAATACTTTTTTTGAACTTCATTTCGCAATTATTTGGAATTCATTTATTTGTAGTATTTATCTGAATTAAAACATGTAAATTAATATATTTCTGATACTCTGACGAAACTGGTAGTTAATGATTGATTATCAAGTATGGAAGTTTCCCTTTTTTTATCAGTGGGGCGTAACAACAACCTTTACTATTAACTTTAATGTTAGTTTTGTCCTTAAAATGGATTTAACAGACAATGTCTGACAGATACTTGCAACTCATACATCTGGTGCTGCGTTGTCTAAGATCTGTGCATCAGAACATCCTATATCCTTAGATTTAAAGATTATTATCTTTATTAGAATTACGTTTTGTCTCTGTACATTGTCAAAGGTTGTATTTAATGATGATACAAACTGGAATGTATAATTGTTGGTCCCGAAAACCATTTTTTCTACCATTTTTCTGCTGGAAAACCCAAATAAATATCCAACAGGTTAACCCAGCCTTTTTTCAGGTTATGGACGCTGTTCTTTAATAAAGTAATCTACTAAATGCGGATTTAGTCTGATTAAATCTGAAATTTACCACCTTCGAACGTATCTAGTTTCGAACATCACATATCACTAGTGTCTTTCCTGATTGAGTTTTACTCCAGCTGAGTCAGTGTAAGAGGGGCAGTATCAGTAGCTTTTGAGGCTGTCTGAGCCAAAGATCTCTGAAAGTTATGGCTGCTCCAGTCTGATTCGTTTTCAGACAATTTCTGTATTTGATAAAAATTTTCAGGTTTAATTGCAGTATCAGATACACTGCACCCAGAATAATTATTATTTGCGGTTGAAACGTCCAATTTATGATATTTTATATTTTCGGTAAGTGTTCATATCGACTAAAAACAAAAATACCAATGTGGAAAAACGGAGGTTGTTTTTATCCATATATTCGATGTGTAATAAAATGGCATGGGAGAACAACAAAGCACTATCAATCACTGATGATTTCAATTCCTTGAAGATAAGTAAAATTTTATACATAAATATTTCCTCTATTTATAAAAATTTTATAACTAGCGAAATGTCGATAAACATATCAGTATTGGAGTTTACCAAAAATTTTAATGATCACTAAGATACTTATTAAATCAAAGCTTTTTTTTATCAATATATGTCTGAACAAATTTAAATTTGATACTCATTGAATAGATAATGTACATAAACGATATTTATATGTTTTCAGTTGATTAGTATTTGAAATTTATTATTATTTACTCATTTAGTGGTTATTTCCATATGGCAACAATGGGCCTGATGGAGTTAATATCTAAAAGTAATTTTTATATCTAGTCTTCCAACCCTTCTGATTTTCATTCAAGGACTAAAAGATATGAAAGATCAAATATTTCTTGAGATTTTTGACTCTGTTTGGCATTTAAAACCACTTTCTATAACAAAAAAAGTCATGACGATTTATTGTAGAATACCAATTATCTTGCCCATAAGTACATTTAAATATTGAAACTGAGAATATTGGTGTTAATTTATTTGAAATTGTAATTATAAAATAGGCACTACATTACAAGTAAATAATAATTATAAATTCACTTCTTTGAGATCCATTTTTAAACGTTTTTTGGTTAAAATTTTACCAATATGACGTTTGTAAATCTATATTTTTCTACGATAAAACCATTTCATATGTGTTGGTAATTCGAGTAGGATGATGACATCTATTATATATACAATTAACTTGAATAGTGCAATTAATATTGGTCGAAAACACTTGCTGTGATATATAAAAAATATTAATATTTTTATCTATAAGTTTTAGATCCCACAGTAATAGAGATTCACTCGGTCAGATTTAACAAAAATATTCGAGTATATAGTTATATTCCTATGCTTAAATGGTTAAGATGTCTAACCATTTTCGGCTTTGAGAAACATAATTAAAATTGGCCTAAATACATCTGAATAAATGCCTTAATTGGGGGGCCCTTAATTTAGAGAACTTAAGCTTAACTGCTTCGATATGTTATTATAATTACATCAAGCAATTTTAAATTACCTAGATATACCGTTATAGGCATAATCTCCGTAATGCCCACTGGATATTATTTAATTAAGTCTTTGGGGGGGGGGGGGGGTCTGATTAACATACTTACACCTTATTCGAGTATTCATTTACCAAACGTGTGATGAATATATGGTGTATTATGTAATGTTTAATGTATAAAAATACAGACGAAAAAATTTATCCAAAGAATTTAATATTTTTACTAAAATAAATATTTAGGTTTATAAGAA
>JWZT01001658.1:39950-55513 GCA_000827895.1 Thelohanellus kitauei | reverse complement strand
AAAATTGGCTGGTCAAAGGTGTAAAATAGGTGCTTTGATACTGTTATGCATACATAAATATTTGATAAACATGAATCGTTTCACTCCTATGCTAATATTGTACTCAAGCTCTGAAAATTTGGTCCTAAAAACAGTCATAGCCGCAACATTTTTCGTTTTTAATCATTTGGTATAGTTTATATCAATCGAATAATGTTGATCGATTTAAAGCTGACTTGAAAAACAACCAAAAAGCACAAAAATTCTTTGAAATGAACTTAATCGTAATCATTTTCAAGATTAATTAGCCTTTTATTGGATTGGGGGATGGTTTAGGCACCCACAGTATTCCATATTGTCAATCGACACGATTTCTTCAATTATCCAAAAACGCCAAACATGATCAAATTGTGACTGAGGTAGTTGAATCAATTCAATTCAAATCTTATCATATTTTAGAATTCTTTATTCTCTAAATCGTCCTATACAATTCAGATGTTGGATTTTGAGAAATTGACCTAAATATACATCCTCCAAATAGTTAGTTATATTATTTCGGAAAATTTCGAGATATTTTGAAAATATGGTTAATCTGCGAATACGAAAATTTATAACATAAAGATGTTAATCCTCGTCAAGAGAATTTAATTAAACACATTCCGTCAGAATTTTTCGATTTCACATCAAGTTTATAATATGTTTCATATTGACAACCGGAACACCGTAAGTTACTTACTAATACCCTCAAAAAACATCCAAGTGCCTCAATATCTTTTGGCTGGTCCAACAAAACTTTGGAGGCGAACATTTTGCACGCATACTCTTACAGTAATAGAAACAAAATAGGCGATCCTATATCAACAATGAGCATCCATATTTGGTTTAACTGACCAATGATAGAATTTCTAGTATTCTCAACAACTCCAAAGGCTCACCAAGGGAATACGTGGCAATGGATAGATGTACAGAACGTTACACGTTCTTACAAGATTCCTTTTACGAATAATCGAGTAAATTGAAATGATAAAAACATAAAGGCTTGCCATGGAAATTCGGATGACCAGGCTGAGCTTACGATTTTTTTCGTCTCAGAGTCAAAATGGTGCCAAAGAGCCATTCAAAAATGCCTTTTATTCCACTCAGAATACTTATATGATCGAACAGCTCTGGATTTTAGGTCTTAGTCGTCAAATGGACAGATACTAACCTTGGATGTAGAACAAGCTTTTTGAGTAGATTCTGACCTGGATTCAGCTAATATGACTCAAACCCCATCCCGATGATGTGCCTCCCCAGCATAAAAGAAGAAGAATAAGGTGATGGTGTAAACCTATAGAGAACCGTAGAGTAAATGACAAACGGGATTATTCTCAGTGTCTTTGTTTGCACTCGCCTTAGTTATATTCGGGAATTATCTGTCTCATCACAGTGCACCAAACAAAAATATTACCATCATTACATACCTTCGAACAATGTAACTTCGCCACAATAATGACATAAGGGGCCTGGATTTCATTTAGCAATGCCACAAAGTTTTTCTAGTTCTCTGATGATGTGCGGCTCGTCTCAAATAAAATAGGCAATCATATCCCTCAAAACCAAATTGTGAAAAGTGTTTAGAGAACATGATACGCAGCAGCACGGCCATTAAAAAATGTGAGCTATGAACATATCTCATTACAAAAAAAGACAATTAATCAAAAAAGGTGTTCAACTAAGACCCGTTAGAACAAGAAAAGATCAAATTGGAGTCGATCGTTACAAGGGAGCTGACAAATCTCGAAAAGTTCTCGGCCTCTAACTTCAAAGGTATTTATAAGACACAACGAAATTGCTCTTAAGTGCTACCACATTCTTTAGGGATAAATGCTTGTTTCTAATCATTCCCCATGCTCTAATTAAAAGTCTAACTTTGATGGCATAATAACTCTCGGCCATTAATCGCCGAAACTCGGCTCTATATGATGAATATTACTAGCTTTTCTGAGGTGTTATTACATAGACGTTGAAAAATTTATTGTAATTGCATTCGACACAGCATTAACAGAAATGAGAACTATGAGAGTCAGATATTACCAGAATAGGCATTACTATTTGAAATTTTGAACAAATTGTGTAAATTAGCGTACAGGCATGCTACGGTCTGTAATATTTGACCTTGTTTTATTTCGTTAGATTTCATATAATGAATTATTTCTGGGTCAAAACAAAGACGCTTTAGAGATATTGAAAGCGCTTTGTTAGATTTATAGATATCTAAAATAAACCATAAATCCTTTGATTTTCATGACCAACAAGTTTTTAAGGGAAAATGTAATATGGGTCTACTCTGGTTTATGTAATGATCCCATAACGTGAATATGCTAACCCCTAACCAACCATCTCTAAAACGATTCAAGATATTTATAACATGTATATTTAATGAACATTAAATGGTAAAGACACGTTTATAAATGATGTAGATGCAATATAACACGCCCATACAGCTATTTGATTTATCATCTCAACACAACTAATTTTTGATGAAATTTGACACTGATATGAATGGATATGTGAAATTTAATATCGTCAAATCTCGTCTGTCCTGACATTAATAAAATCGACAATATATACATTTGCTAATTCACAAGTTAAATCACGTATGGTGGTATGCTTGGAAATATGATTTTCATATTTAACTTTGAAACTATCCTTAACAACAAGAAGTATTTAATTCTTCACTGTCTAGGATTCTGAAAGGTTCTGAAAAATACTTTCGAATATATCTTTATCAAAACTTGGTTGATTTTTTTTAATTTGATAGATGTCAAAAACCTATACATGATTATTATTGTGATCTCCATGCTTGTCATCACATGCGTGAATCAAAATATTTTAATTATTTTCTGTGAATAATTTTACAATGTGACGAGATGTCCGAACGCTATAATATGTATATGACCTTCTGCCGTCAAATGATATAACATTGTTAACACGGTGGCGAAAACTAACAATCTCCTATAGAATGGTAGTCGGACATGTAAATAAATTTTAAATTATAAATCAAACACAATAAACTCAACAATAACATCATATCCATTTGAGGTTATTGGTCAAATTTCTGAAATTACAATTCATAGTCATGTTAGTTACAACTCAAAAAGTCTGGGGCATGTATAAAAACCGATTTATTAAAGTTAGATATCCATAACTTTTAATAATAATCATTGTCGATTTCGTTTTCTGGTACATTTGTGTCGGGTATTAATCAATTATTTATAGCTGGTGGTGTGATATATGTTTGCCGATTTTGGTTCTATTTCATTATATTCTTTCTAAATAATTATTCATGTAGAAAATTAGAATAATTTATATCAAAATAAATTGATACATTTTAGAAGTGTATTTCTTTTAATTACAGCATTTTCAGTTCAGAATTTATCGTGGATTCATTGAGAATTTCCTATTTCTGCGCACGCTTCTCCTTGTATCATTCAGAATATACCATTTTTTGAATCAAACAAAATTTAAATTATAAAAATGTATATCGAGAAGAGCATCCTATTGAATTTAATTGTGATGTATAAGGAATATAAACTGGGGTTGAACACCATCGATCTTTCGAATGGTGAAAACGAACATTTCTCCGATCAATTTACCATGCAGGAGATTCTCTGCTCGGCGTGGGAACGTATTATAAAATTTACCGTGAATATTTTAACAAATCTTGTCAGCAAACCTCATCAGCATTTAGCGGATCTTAAAAAAATAACTGTGCCCCTCTGACCGTGAAGCCACCCGAAAAAATTCAAAAATATTGTAGCGTTAACCTTTTTAGAAATTTTAAATTATTTTTTTTCTTAAAAAAATGGGAATTGGGAAAGGAATTCGCTATATTTCCTCCATTTGAAAATTCAATTAAATACAATGCCCTTCTTGACACACATTTTTAAAAATTTCAAATAAAGATCATTCAAAAAAATGGGGGATTTGGGATGAATCCTGTGAACTTCTGAATGAAACTACGGCAAACATGCGCGAAAAAAGGAAATTCTGAACGGAAATGGTATAATTACTCTAATTATCCTTGTTGTCTTGATATCTAGAAGTGTCCACCCTATTTATTTCACCATTACATATCACAATTAAATTAAATGTGGTGCTCTTTTAGAATAAAATGCTTTAAAATTTTGAAAATTAGTTTGTTAAAAAATGGGAAATTCGGGCTGAAGCCAAGGTAAATTCTGAACGGGAAATGATGTATATTGTTTAAATCAAAAAAGATATATTTTGTGATTGCTCACACCATAGATGGGCAATATCTGCCCTACCAGCCTGATTAGACACTCATATGTTATTAATCTGGTACTAACCTGTTTGAGTTTATTCAGTCAAACTCAATCAGGAAGTAAAAATCAATGCTTCCCGAACGAACGTATACTTTTTTAGTGACTACGCCTGAATTTCAGTTGTATAATAACATGTATGTGATGCTACTAGCCATCATAAGATTAAGTGTAATTAGTTCGATTTATAAGGGTAAAAGATATTTTTTTGTGATAAAGAATAAATTTTTCGTCGATCTCTACTTCTGACCAAAAATACGTAACTGCGTTATAAAAAGTAATTTTTTCTCAATTAATTAAATCATTAAACATGCCATAATCCCCAAAATCTCATTCGATAAAATGTGTAAAATTTGAGGTAAGAATAAAAGAATCTCCATTTTAAAGAACTACGTCAAACTTTTCAATAATTATTCACCATTTGGTTTCAGGAATCATTAATTGAATGTTGAGTTTTTACAAAAAAAAACTTTATCAATAAACTTCACATTATCCAACGACTTATTATTTCATTTTTATGTTTAGGCCGGACTGCGACTCTAAGCCGAAATGTATCAATGGGCCCTCGTCCGCTTTACTGTGTCCATACTTCGTATACTCTAATGATTTAGTCAAAAACATCCATTTGCTAATACGAAGAACTTTATTACTAATCCTTCGAGTCATCGGATTTAATTCTATATGATTTCAAAATTTTCGTCTTTTTTAGAGGTTTGTTGTTAGTTAGATTGTAGTAAACCTTATCTAATTTTCCGCCACTGGGGAACAAGATTGAAAAAAACGGAAAAATAGACAGGATTAACAAAAACTGATTATTATATACAGTCAAAACCATTAGTTAATCTCATAATAATATCAATATTTAGAGTTCTGCTCATATGGCCCTGTAATCAAGGTTTCATATAGCTTTTCCAAATGAATATGTTCAATTTTATGTACTTTGAATTTAAAATGAACAATTTGATTTTCGTAAATCTCACCCATCGGCACTGAATATTCGATTCCATGTCAAGAAAAAACAGTAGCCATAGACAAATTATGATTATTTGGTTGAATCATGTTAATGTCTATTTTTTTTGATTTGTTTGACAGTGTAAGAGATGTCTTAACATTTTTCAGTATTGGAAGGATTACCAGATTGTGTAAGTTGCCATATGTCCAAGAATTTGGCATTAAATTCCTCATAGGTACATAAGTTGATATACCTTTACCTGCTAATATCTATTTGTGGGCGCTCTATTATATTTTTGGCATCTTTGTATAGAAACTTCGATTCAGAAGATATATCTTTTATAACTGCATTGAAACTATGAGACAAACAATGATAAGGTGTGTAAAAACGTATTTTAAAGATACTCGATGATATATTTATTTTCTTAAATGCAAAGGCTAGTATTTGTTTTGTATTCATCGTTTATTCTGTGCGTGCGCGGTGGAATGAAAATGAAAATTACGAAATATTCCTGATATAAATCCTATTCAAAATTCAAAGAAAATTCTTTTTGGCTGAAAATTAGACGGAGTTTCATGTATATATTTAATGATCGACAACGTCTGGAGAACAAAAACGTATTTGAGGTATGTATCATCGATTTGAGAAAAATGTCTTAATATTAAAATATTACTTTAAAATTATGACTCGAATATATTGGATAAAAATTCATTACAAATCAGATGTTTGCGAGAACAACAAAGGATTATTTTTTTATTTCAGATTGATTGAAGTGAGGGGTAAGAAACAGATTTGTAGTTGATAATTCAATTTTTTGGACATAATAAGCAATAGTTGTTTTTTCACATTGCCTGAAAAAATCATAAAAATAATAAAATCAATCCTAATCAAATAATTATCTTTAAACTGGGAATAAATCATATGGAAACGGGAATGGAAACTGATGGAATTCATGATCGATCTTATTGTTTCAAAAAATAAAACTGTAAATCTAATGTTAGACGCACATGAATTAAACCCCAACCTGCAACATCTGAATGCATAATACTATAATTGTTGAAGTAATGAATGATGGCACTTGCAACACTCTTGGAATGCATCAAAATACAAAACAGTGCCTAGATTCGTTTCGCGCAGTTTTGAAGATGGGTTAAATAATTTTGATTTAGCTACAAATACAACTCGAGCATCATACTCAAGTATGATGGATGAACCCTGTTAATATTCTAGCAGAGAAATGCTGATTGTCTAACTGCATTAAATCAAATCATAGATACAGGTAAATGGTATTCATCGACGAGACTCTGTTCTAAATTCACATTTATAGGACTCGATCAGTTTCGCCAAGAACGCCAACTATAAATACAGCGGATCGTATTAGTATTCTCAGCATTAAATACAATCTAGCTTTAGACTCGTTGAGGATAGTAAATACTAGGAAATTACCTTGTAAGTGAATGGGAATATGTTCAATGAGTTTTCACTCAAGTGGTGTCAATCATCGAAATCAATTTGATAAATACATCATTTAAGGGATAAAACAATTTTCATCAATATCACATGATCTGAAATACATTTTGAGGTTAATTGCTCATGGCAATCTATTACCCCGTCAAAATCATGTTAGCTGGTTTTTTGAAATAAAAAGCTTGTATAACTAGTGATACACAACTTTTTGAATGAAGATTTGATAATAAGATGCCTCAGTTCATATCCTATCAGAAAATTTTTGGGGTTATACAGGGCATGTAAAATCTGATTCTTAAGATTAGTTAATTGATCAAATATAACAGTCGAGTTCACAAATTCGTGTGCGAGTTCATAAATAAGTGCGCAGTGTTATTGATTAGTAAACATTGTTAAAAATTAAACGTTGCGTGAATTTTTAAAGAATATTATCTGGACGTTTCGAACAAAAGCCAAAAAAAAATAAAATTTAATTAGTAATGCCCAAGAAAACATTTCAAACATGAAAAAGTCATTTCACATTTATCGTGAATAATCCGAAAAATTCTTTAAAAATGCCTGTAATGTTAACTTTTTAACAAAAATCATTAATCAATGAAACTCGTGCACTAATTAATGAAACTCGCGCAATACTTAATGAGCTCGATTGTAATGCATCAAGGTTTTTTGGTATTACATATTTTTCATAAAAATATTGTTTTAAATGGATTTTTAAGGTATGTGCATGATTTGCTTAAAAACTGATGCATTAAAGACGAAAAACTAATAATATCAAAGATTTTACAATACCACCAAATGGCGGATGCCCATCTCAGTAGAAAATATTGACGATCTCGGTTAAAATTAATTGATGAAAATTCGATTGATTGCAGATTGTCTGTTTGACATTAATTTTCAACATTCTATGCGTAAAAATTTTATTAATAGGGCTCCCCAAATCCATTTATATATCAACACGTGCTCAAAAAGAAGAGTTTGACGATTGAAATTTATACATTCAGAATTATTGATGTTTTAATATGCATAAGAGGATGAAATAAAAGATTATGTATATTTGCAAAACCAATAAATTAACCCAAAATTTAAATAAGTACACAATAAAAAGTCAACGATGTCTTTCAAGAGATTATAGCGTCACAAGTTAAACTTACATGTTTATTTAGAATTTATTAATCACAAATATTTTACAAATAACATTACTAATGTTTCAATGAGAACAGGCTAGGAAATGATCTTGTAGCCATTGACTCGTTTCAAAACATCTATTAAGAATATTTCTTTCTCTCATTTACATATTTTTAGGTTGAAAAATTTGATAAAGGTTGCGTTTTGTCAGAATTAGTGCATATATACCTTATTTTAGCGGTTGATTGTTTCGTTTGAGATTAAAAGATTTGCATATGTCGGATTAATCGATTAATTATAAATAAACCTTACACACTAGATCAGGCTTAATCTTGAATCTCATTATCAGTTGATGGAAAATCCAATTTAAGATACAGGGTTTCATCCATTATCACGCAAATTCCATTTCATTTCACGCAAATTCCATTTCATTTCACGCAAATCCCCTATTTAATCTCTCATCAACAAAATTCCTTGCTGAGATATTTAATGAATAATTGAAACGAGAATGAGATTTTGGAATTTTAATCAATACTCTAGCTGATATTTATTTACGCCAACGCTTGTGCTGCTTTCCACGCTGTTAAAATATCCCACTAAATCATGAAGCGTAACTGGTATATATGACTACTTTATTGCTGTCGTAAGCCCACCAGCTTTTTTTCTTCGCATTCACCCCCACTGTACCATAAATATACTTTTTTCGATAAAACATATGTATCTTAACTGATGAAATGTTACAGATTTGGATGTAGCAATTCTCTCGTTAAAATAATTTTATTATTAGTTTTTTTTTCGTCGCAGATATAACTATAAAACTAGCAACACAAATGGTTAAGGATCTCTAAATTTATATATGAAAATAATAGTTCTCTGTTCAATCAATAATTAAATATCACTATATTGAATTTTATTTACACTAATTGAATAGAGGATTTGCGCGATATGAAATGGAATTTGCACAATAATTGATGGAAACCCTGTAAATCATCAAAAGTTGAGCAAATAAAAACTTTAGAAATGTACCCTAATATTCATACAGTGAAATATAGACACGAAGACAAACTTCGTGTCCTTTATTAATACAATGCCTTTCAATTGATTTCGAATTTTGGCAGAAACGCAGTTTTTTCTCTTTAATTGATTATAGTTGAAGAAAATGGTTTTGAATTTGGAAAAGTAAAATTAGTCTGAAATACGTTCTTTTGTTTTACACCTTGAAATGTAGGATTCAATGAGATTTTAGAGGTTTATGAAATTGTTGGGCGTCATCAATTTCATCGTTGAGTTGATTGACTGCAATCGTATTATTTTAATTTTCCAAATTGAATGTCCTTCCTTCAAAATTTAATCAATGAACAAGAAATCAACTGGTTTTCACCCCAGATTAGAGTTAAATTGCAAGGCAATCTAATAATTTCAATGTATCATGATTCTTTGGAATCATGTATACCAAATGAACAAAAATATTTATATTCTATAGTGTTAAAGTGTTTTCATAATTTAGTTGTTCTTATGTGGTGCCATTGATCTCCTGCCTACATAAATATATCTGTATTCTGAACCAGAGTTGATCTTATCTATATTAATTTAAGAGTAATTTTATTTATAGGATTTTTCGACCTACTTAATAATCTTTTCAACCAACTTAATAAAAGTTTCCATAAATCCAAAATTTCTTAGATAGATGCGATATTAAGCCTTTCATCAGTCGTCTGGTAAATTTTTTGCCTATTTAAATTTTATCAAGATGAGCAGTAACGTATAACGTTAGATTTAATTTTTCTCAAACATCAAATCTGATTTGGGAAAGCAATGGAAAAATTGATAGCCAAGAATGACAATAGGACTCTGTCGTTCTTAATTTAGTTGTTTGGTGAATAGCGAAAGATTTGGACATTCCCATCGGAGAATCCCTTCGTAGATAGGTTACCCCAAATCATATAATTAGTCGAAAAAGTAATTTTTGGATAGTTTTCAGTCGTTTTTAAGCATTACTTCGCAAAAGTAAGGGGAACGATTTGATGATACAGGCGGAAATGACGTAAAAATTTGGCGGATTCGTATACATACTTTTTAATTTTTTCCATTACGCAGGTTTTTGTTCTATTTGTTATTTATTAACAACAAGAATGTCTGAAAGAATAAACAGAAATCGGATTCCGGGTCAAAATAACATAACAATATCCAGTAGATGATAGTAAAAGGATCGTGGAGAAGATATTGGAAGGTTATTCTGTATCTGCCGTCGCTAATTTATTTGGAAAAAATTATCAAACCGTCAATAGTATAGTGAAAAGTTACCTCAAATCGGGGAAAATACTGCAATCTAAGCGCGGGAGTGAGCAATGCTCAAAGTTATGTTTAGGTGTAAAAGAGAGACTGCTCACCTATGTTGATGAAGAATTCACGGCTACATTGGAGCACCTGTCAAGTGGGGTGCATGAAAATTTTAGAATAAATGTGTCTAAAAGCACAATTGACAGATCTATGCGCCAGTTTAATTAAACGCTAAAACATCTTAGTTTAGTTCTTGAAAGAAGAAACTGTGAGACAACAAAAGAAACCCGGGAGACATTGCCATAAATTACCGCCTTAAAGAAGCAACTAGCGATGACAGAAACTTTTTTTCTTCCTAGACGAAGTTGGTTTGAAAGTGGTTAGCAGACCATCTAAAGGTATAAGTAAAATTGTTCAATCGGCTTTTATCACTATTCCGGCTGCCAGAAGTAGGAATATTTCTGTCATTGCAGCCATGAACAAATATGGAATGTTATTTCACAAAATACACCAACGGGCAGTTAATGGGGAAGATTTCAAAGAGTTCCTTAAGAATCTAAAAAAAGTATGCGGTGAGAAGGGAATTACAACCCCATGATTTATCATGAAAAATGCACGAATTCATCACCATAAGGGAATGAAGGATTATCCTGAAGTGTCCACCTATCAAATTCATTATTTACCCCCGTACTCGCCCTTTCTCAATCCAATCGAGAATTGTTTTTCCATATGGAAAAATATGGTTATTCCAGTAGGAGGGACGAACGAAAACCAACTAAGGCAATTTATAAATAGTAAATTTGAAGGAATTCCCCCGGACTATTGGGGATCATTCTACATAAAAATGTTGGAGTATTTGGTCAAATATGCAAATAAAGAAGAAATAGATGAATAAATGTACATTTATAATTTTCTCATCTTTGTTTTCGTTGATATTTTTTGCTGTCTTTAGCGATTACAAAATTCATTCCGTTCCATGTGTTTGTAATAACCTATCAACGAAGGGATTTTCCAATGGGAATGTCCAAATCTTTCGCTATTCACCAAACAACTAAATTAAGAATGACAGGGTCCTAGTGTCGTTCTTGGCATTCAATTTTTCCATCGGTTTTCCAAATCATATTTAATGTTTGGCAAAAATTAAATGTTATACATTACTGCTCATCTTGATAAAATTTAAATGAGCTAAAAATTCACCAGACAACTAACTAAAGGCTTAATATCGCATCTATGGAAGAAATATTTGATTTATGGCAACTGTTATTAAGTTTATTTAATGTTATTAAGTTGGTTGCAAAGATTATTAAGTAGGTCGAAAACCCCTATATTAGTTTAACGAGTAGAGTTGCAAAGTAAGAGAAAGATTTCTTATTTTAATCGGTTGAATGGTACTTTGTTCCCCCTCTTTTCCGGATAATCTCGAAATAGTTCGGATAAGGGTATTAAAACTCAAAAAACACTGAAAACTTAAGACAAAATTCTGAAATACAATTTATTCGTTTCTGAATATGATTTTCTGAGTGTGCGAATTTTAACAAACATATTGAATATGTTGTGGTCTGAATACCCCTTTTAATTCTCACATATGTTCTACCAATTGTTTTTTGAAATTGAAAAATCTGAACTTTTTCTACTCTGCATTCACCTATTTGTGGTCTTTAATTGAATGTGATGCTCATTTGCTGTTTTCCGAGGACTTTTACAACCGTGATGAATCAGATGATAATAAGGTGAAAAAAATCAAACAGCAAAACCAGCATAAATAAAGAATGCTTGAATTTTTGGGAATAATTGAAACCTAGCACAGAACAATGATTGCGAAAGTCTCTATATTTGTTCGAGTCATCAATTTTTGTTTTTAGGCGGTTCCGAAGAGGTCTCTTTTTATTTAAGAAACAAATTGAAATACAATTTATGTGAAGCTGAAGGAGTATGCGTTTCGATTTCGAATTTATCGTTTCGGAAAAACATGGGCTAATTCTTATGACATCCTTGTCTTCTTTTTCAAGCTTTTCATGAACATTCATAGAATTTGTTTGTATACTTGGTATTTAATTAACATTCTTTAAAATTTTCACATCAAAATGTATTTTTACATACATTCTTGGACTTCATTTACACGGTTTCTGGGTGTACGAATCAACCATGTGAATCAAGATATAGGTATATTAAAAGGTAATTCAGAGTAATATTACTAATGGCGAACAGCGGTAGTAATTGTCAGTCATGGTAAGTGAGAGTCGTGGTTAAGACGTGACACGTATAAAAACTCTATATCATGTTTGGGTACAAAATTTTATCCGAAACTAAGACAAATGACGTATGCTTTAAACGTATTTAATTGCAAAAACATAAACGAATTCTATAATATGCGCTTGTCGTGACGTCATTAGCTCCCAAGAAGATTGATGACGTAGACAAAATTATGAGAATTGCAGTTGAAACAGAATTAGATTTCAGGATATTAATATTAAATTCTATTTTTTCGTCGTGTTACGAACGATTACGAGTGGGTCATAATATCTGATTATTGCTAACGAGTTGTGTTGATAGGAGAGCTAAATTTTATATTAACGTCATATAATCGGTTGAAAATATGGCATAATCTGTAAATTACAACAGATATTGTTTTGTTATAAATACTGTTCATAATTAGGCTTGAGACTATCTCAATACTAGGATTTTGTCAAAATGTAATGAGATTGTAATGTTATGCCCTTTCCTACAGGATCAACTCCAGGGAAACTCTAATTGCTTACTGTTTTCCATTTCTTCCATCGTAGGGTATGAATCAAATGGAAATCAGACGTCATAGGTTCTTTTTGTGACGTCACATTCGCTAAACTACGCAATGGGTTCAAGGATTAAATGCTGAATAGTCGGTTTCAGCAGTATCAGTGCTGTGCTACAGAGTAAGTGGAATATGTTATCATGAGAAATATTTTGAAAATTTGAGGTGAATGTTGTTTCAGTAAAACACGTTTACTTCCACGCCCCATCAAAGTTAGCACCTTTAGGGACAAGAATCTGTTGATATTTTAGTCTTAATCAAACAATTTAACTCAATATCTCTGTTGACTGAATCTAAATACGTCAAATTCGGGAAGGCTAAAAGCAAGATCTTTCTTTGTTTTTGGACCATATTCATTGTCGCGATCCGTTCTCAAGAACTCAAAGTGATGACAACCGATTAACTCAACGTTGTCGTGATAGGAGATGCTGGATTGTCTGAATATGAATCTCTTGTCAAAAAAATGGTTGTTGATGCGATTTTGGCTGTAAGCAAGACATTTATCCAAGAAGCATGTTGTGGATCCGTTTCAACTAGGAATCAACCTAGGAGAAAATGTTTATGAATCTGGACAAAAAAAGACGACTTCAAACAATGGGTGAAGTTTTCAGCTTATCGTTCCACGATTTTGTCTTTCCGTTTCCATTCCTTACAGTTCTGGGCAATCATGACTACATGGGAGATATGGACACTCAAATCAAGATTCGTCGGAAGTATGAGCCTAGATTTTACATGCCAGACAGGAACTATTACTATGGTTTGATTTGAAATGACCAAGAAGTGAGATTAAATGATGGCACATCGATCAGATTTGTTTGTATCGACTCCACCCGCTTTGTGAGATCAGCCATAGTAAGAAATTTTATGCTTATAGTGACTCAGAGGATAGGCTGAGACAAATAAACCTTTCATTGGGAATATTAGACTATTCAAGGTAATTTTGAGGCATATCTAGTGGTATCGATTGTGTTTTTTTGATTTTACACCACAACGTGGTTGAAGGATGCGGACCACGTGCGTATGTACCTCTCGATGAACCTTTTATAACATTAATCACACATGAACACCTGACCGCCATTCCAGCTGGTGTTAATCATAATATGCAGGTTGAATTTTTAAATATTTAGATTTTTGAACGAAATATAATACGTCCCCCTGTATTTTAAGTCGGAAACAGTGCGAAAACCTTTGAGGTTGGACATAGTCAAACTCTTGGCGGGTATGCAACATCCATTAATGTTTAGATGGTGCCAATCGCCCGTTTATGGTGGATACGGACAACTAATAATTTCAAATCAATCATTTACCTTCGTTTTTATTTCTGGGTCCGGCCAAGTTTTAGATTCAACCACAAAGAATCGTTTCAGTAGAAAAAATTTTTTTAAACATATAATAATCTAATAAATTTAGGCTTATTAAACGTCTTTTTGATAGACTATCAGTTTCCGCTTTTAAATGTTGTAAAAGTCAAACTGTCTTAAAGATGATGCAATAAATAATTGGTTGGCATGTCGCTTGTTAGACCCTTTTCCAACGGAAATTTATACTGAACCTAAAACTGATTTCATCGCCACGAAATCGGCTTTATAATAAGACTTTTCGATGCTTGAGTTAGTGTAAATGGGGGTCTTATTATATTGTACGAACTTTAACGATATCTTCTTCTGCTTCACGGTTCAAATTTAGCTGTCACTCGCTGGACCAAACTCCAAACAAGCACCCATCGCCGAAGTTGCGTATGATTGTGATCGAATCACTAGTTCAACAATTACCACCCTTCACAAACCATCTAGGGTTGTAACACCTTCAGACAATTCGCTTGCAGTTCATCATGCCTTCACCTTTCAGAATGGCACATGAAAAATGAGTGGGATCTCTAATTCTATGAATCTGGAATATTTAATGTTCTTATATTTCTGTCAATTCGTTCTTTTCGAATGATCAATTTGAAGGGGTCATAGATGCCAAATATAAAATATTCCATCCTGGTCAATATTTCACCCAGATGGAATATTCAAAATTTTGAAAGACCCGAAGAATATTTATGTCGCTAAAATTTGTATGAAACATTACTTTCAAACAAATTTTATCAGGATAATTGAATTTTAGTCTGTTAGATTTGGAAACTCTTTTTAACACATTTTTCTGCTCGAATCGACGTCTTTGGCACCACACAAATTATTAAGGGTAAATTATTATTTTAAAAACTGGACTGAAATTTAGTGTAGAAAATCATAAATAGTTTACAATATATTGTACTTAATTGATGGGATATTTCTTTAAAGATATACTGAGATAGACAATGTGTCTTGTGGCAGGTATAAGAAAAATAAATTTAAATATTTGTGAATTATTTTACATTCCTCCAATAAAACGTTGTGAGTGCAAAAATTGATTTTTTATGTGTATTGAATGTCTGAAACACGTATTTAAAACCTCCTATGGTTTGAGACACCATGAGGATCTTTACGAGCGCGGGGTTATTGCGATATTTTAATTATATCCATAGGTTGTTTTTACCGAAACAGTACGTTTTGGCGCAAAGAGGTTTATCGAAACTATGCTTTATCGACCGTTCCTTTAGTCATTAGGGTTTGGCGCCGTAAGGGTAGTAGGAGAATTATTGGCGCCATTGTTTGAAGGG
>JWZT01001658.1:17940-36853 GCA_000827895.1 Thelohanellus kitauei | reverse complement strand
ATTTTCAAGTAGTTTATATTCTGTAATTTATTGGTATGAATTTAATAAAATAATCATTATAAGAAAATTAGTTATCAATATAAATGGAATTGTGCGCAACACTCGCTTATTCATAACTTTCATATGGAACTTTTTTAACGTATACTTGTTTTACCACATTTTTATTGGGTATTCATTTGATACCATTTAAGTACAAATGTAATCAAAGCAAAGGTAGTTTTCAATAAAAAGGGGTTTGAGCGCAACTTTCCTGAGCGCAAATAGGCTTAAGCGCAAATTACCTGAGCGCAAAATTCCGAGCGTAAATTACCTGAGCGCAAATAGCACGTACCCTGATTTTCTTAACCGCATTGAGCAGCCGACCTCATAGATGACTCTAGACGAAAATAGAGTTAGAAAGTCTGAAGCAGTTTTGAACACATGCGCGCGCGCATATTTAAAATGGCGAGGGGGGAAAAAAGTACCAGAGATCCTTTTAATCAAATGAAAATGTTTCTAAATAACGAAACTTTCATTGCTCCTCTTTGAAGATATTGGTGTTTATTTTGATGTTTAAGGTTAATATGTGTTTTAGACCTTATATCCAGAGGTTACTGATTTCAATTATAACAAAATCTGTGAAGGGCATACATTCAGTTTATACAAAAATAGAATTAAAAAAGAGTTGTTATAAAAAACCGCATTCATCAAATTATTGGCTTGTCTTTTAAATAAAGAAGAATTTAGTGTATAAAATGAATATCTGTATATTAGAAGAAAGCTTAATTAAAAAAACAGCGATAATTTCAATCCGTGAACATGCAAAAGAATGCTCTATCTAAAATTAGCAAGTCTGCCATGAGCCCCAGAAATCTGAAACACCTGAATATCAATGTTTGCCAGGAGGAGTAAAACTAGAAGGATATGGTGTTTTATTCCGACCTAACCCAGTTTTTAAAGCTCGTATAAACCAGATTATTAATCGGTTAACACAGTCATATGTTCGTCATAAATCAATATGTGGATACCTCTGTCCGCGCAAATCTCACCCACTCGATTAAACGGTGTCTTCAGTCATTGTTTTAAAGTGAATTGATAATGATCATTATCGACTAGGCTAATCCTCTTTTGATTACATGATTTGCCTTTAGTAGCCACAACACAAAGACGTCCTAAAACACCCGGCGATATCCGAATTGCGTCAGTCTCGAAATTAATGCAAAGCAAGTTTTAAAATTAAATTACGCGCACGCGTGTTTGGGTAACTCTCCATGCATAGAATCGTCGGTTTTACCGCATATTCATGAATAATAGGACCTACTCATCGACGTAAGGGACTAGATCCGAATTAAGGTCTTCCATAGACACACATCTACATGGGTGCTAACAATGAATAAAGAACACGTTTGGATACGTCAGGGAACATAAGGGCCAGAAACCCGAAAAGTAGTTAGCCAAAATTCTTAAGAAAACTATGCACTGGAAAATTTCGGAAATCAAAACGTGATCTACAAAGCTCGCAGTGGCTTAAGCTTTCCATTTCAAGGAAGGATCGTCTTCAACATGATTTCTCTCAAAAACAACAACATTCCGTGTTGAGACGAGTTCCTCTCTAGTCATCGCGTAATTCGCTAGAAAAGCGCATAGATTGGTGCATTATTAAATCCTTGCCGGTCAATCGCCGGGGCTAGGCTAGTTGTGTTACAACCATAGTTAAAACTATTCAGTACTATTATTTCTATCTGCTTGGACCCCTAAAGCGTTATAATAGGAAGTACCTCATCAATTGATGAGATTGTAGTTTGGGGGTGTCAATGAAGATATAAACAACGAATTAAACAATCTTTGCATTACCGACCTACTGCCATTAAAAGTATAATCCCAGGACAAGACACGTATTACTTCGCTGGTTTCACTGGTTCACATAAAATATTCAAAAGATTACGTGTGTTTATCCGATTTTCTTAAGGTTTTTACCAATTGAAAGATTTCAACAAAAAAGCACAAAACATAAAATAGATCACAAAAAGTTCAAGTTGGCAACCTTTGAGTTGATATCCCCAAAAATGAATTTGTTTTCATATATCAGTGTAAACCATCTCAAAATAGCGTGGATTGAGATTCTATACGTGTTTGTTTGTTCTGATATACTGTAATCAAAAATCGCATTAGCTAAAAGGCGGATATCGTCTGAAAAACCTGAAACATTGGATGCATCGCTTGAATCAACATCCAACCGTTTCAATAAACTTTTTTCTGTGATTTGATCCAAATAATTTGATTCATTAAAAAAAAGGACGGTCTTCGCCATGACTTGTTTGTAAATATTGTGATCATTGTTTTGAAACATTTCAGGCGTCTTATGATCGAAAGTATTCCTCAAATGTGACTCGCGCCCCGAAAAAACAGTCTTTATAAAATCCTCGTTGATAGCATTTATAATGGGACTCGTTGGGTCTTTATGTATCAGTAGTTTTTGTTCAGTTTGAAGTTTGGTGATATATGCTGAATCACTTAAAGTATGTATTAAATTTTTCATGATGTATTTAATCTGGGAAAAAAATGTGGCTATGAACGAATCGCCCATGCTCAAATTGTCAGAAAAATGCATCAGAAAATTACTAGCTAGGTATGCTGAATGGATTTCTATTGATTAATAAATATTACTGAGTGATGGATTGTTTGACAGCATTCCGCAAACTCCATTAAATATTTCTTGATTGAAAATTTGAATATTTAGACTGCTGAGGCTCTTGAAGTAATATTGTATGATAAGGAATTGATCTTCGAATGGAAGACGAATAAATGATTGGTTTACAATGTAACTTTGAACCAAACTATGAAGTTCTATTAACATTCGATATAACCAGTGGTTTGCTCTGTGGTCAATAATAGGATATACAACCAAAGTAAAATATATTATATAGAGCCTCTTTTCTTTATTCGTGGTCATTTTAAATCTCCGAAATCCATAATAAACGACGCTCAGTTTTCTTGATAGATCGAAGGCAAATATTGCTGTAATAAGTAGCAATTTATCAATCGAGTCGATCTGAAATATATTTTGCGATCCGTTCAAAACGCGGCTCCATATTTTGGAAACAGGTAACAAAAGCTTACTATAGGTGTTTAGGTGAAAGTGGTTTAAAAACAGCGAACACGTGATGTCATAAAGTTGAGATATGTTGAATTCGATTTTATTCAACAATGTGGACCTCTGTAACATCCTAATAACCAGGAACAGCAGCCATGCGATATCTCTGTCTTTGGTGGTTGAGCATTTATTCATTATTTGCTGAATGTTATCTGTTAGCTGGACACTGTTTAATTGGCAGGCGATTGTATTGTCTAAAGCATAGATTTTTTTGCACACTTTCTTGAATACCGAAGGTAAACTAGTCGCTGTTTGTTTAAAATAATATAAAAGATTGAACATACAATTTTCATTGATGATCAAGCATTTAAATGGTTCATTCCAGATGCATAGGTACATTGTCGAACAAAAGGAAATTAAACTTAACTGAAACACTGGATCCCAAGTTTTGATAAATTTTAGAAATAATTTGAAGAGTACGCGCGTTTCTGAACAAATTATAAATTTTGGGTAGCGCAAAATAAAGACGAAAACGTCTAACAATAAATTTTTATTTTCTTGATAATTACCAGCATTCAGTCCAACTTCACTTAGCTTTTGGAATTCTTTATAAAGTTCCTCGGGAAAATGAGTAACAAATAAAATATAATAGTCTGCGTAATTTTGATGCGAGAAGTGAGATATAAAATTTCTAACTGCCTCCTTCTGTTCCACGACATCATGAGACCCTGAACTCCAGATAAAATCGTCGATAACTCTTTGTTTTTCATAATTAAAATCTTCAAGTGGAAACATCGCTATTTGTTTCTAAGAATCAATAAAATGTCAAAAACGTAGTTAAAATGTGTTGACAAAATGAGATAAATAAAAAATGAACTACTTTTGATAAATAGAGCTAACACAAACTTAACATGATATAATTGAATCAAAACAAATTTTGAAGCCAAAGATATTTTAAAAAAAAGTTCAAATTTGATCCAAAAACTTATAGAATTCGGAACAACGTTGGAGAATTTTTTTTTATAAATCTGATCATCAAAATATTGATTTATTTCTTACCATAATTTTTGAAAAACTATGTCAAGGATTATTAATCTGACCACCCCAAATACATGGTTTCGCCACTAATCATCGATTATTTAACATCAATTTAGCCAAAGAAACTGTTAGTAAATTTCAATATTAACACGAAACATCAATTCAAGGAAGAATTAATCAAATGTACCATTTCAATAAAAATAAAAATGTTTAAAAGATTATTATTTTGATCAATTCCGTGATATTTTTAAAAATTGTCAGAAAAATTCAGCTATCTGTCAGATGTATGCATCACAAGAGAACAATGCTTTTGTTGTTTTAACATCAGTTTTGTTAATTTCAAGAAGTCTTTTACATTAATAATTCAACTCATATCATATCATGAATACCAAATCGTATCTTGTTAGTAGTCATGCTCAAAGTTAATGGCCGAAAAAATCTCAAATTGTAGTGTTTTGAACACTAAGATTAAAAAATCCAGAATCTGCGAATTAAAAAAAATTGATTAACAGGGACTTCCATTGGCTGGTAAAAGGTTGGGTCTAGACTACTTTTCCTATCAGTACATTCAAATTTAGCAATAAAAATAGACTCATAAAAATAATATGAACAAATTTGGGTAATCGCTCTGTTTGGTTACTAAATAATATGGTTAGGTTTCGACGTCATTTATCATACACCTTTGCTAATTCAATTTGGCCATAATCTGGTCCGGACAAAGTATAAGAATTTCAAGAGTCACCAGTACGGGTTTTTGCATCCAATAAGGGCCATGCGGACTCTCAATATGGGAAACCAAATGTCTGAGAGAACAAAATAGCCTCTTTTGACATAAAACTTCATTTGTTTAAAAATTAAAAATAGTATTTAAAAGAATTCGAATAATTTAAAAATAATTTGATTCTTTGAGTAGAACCTGTCTTCTCCAACTTTGTAGGCAAATCGAGCAATAAATAATTTAAAAATATTGTTTTATATTTTATAACCAAATATAATGATTCTAGTGCTGAAACAGGTATCTTTGTTTTCGCAGTCTCATTTATTTGTACGTTTTGAATCTCCACGGGGCCCTTACTTAATCTAAATACTGGTACATGTTTACGAATATACCTGAAACCCAAGGTATTTGATGGGTCTTTTAGAAATCAAGAGTATTTTTTGATTGGACTGTGAAAAGAGATCACTTTAGAAAAGAGGTAATGTGGCTATGCTTGCATATTTTCAATCATATTTATGAGTTTTGAAAAGCCCAAACAAGGAATATTAGCTGTTTATGGTGTATAAATGGAATACAGTGGACATTTTCCACATTAAAATTTTTTTTCATTCCAAAAGTTTCCTATTTCTTTGAGGGAAGATGATTTATTAGGAATTTCATCCGAGATTTAATTTTAAACAAACTAGAGATTGGTCCATATCGTGGCAGATCTATTGACTCGTCTACATGTTATAAAGCCGAAATCTGCTGAATGAGAACCATTTTTTTGAGCTTGGGCATCTTTTTGTGCTCCAAGATTCGATGTAAGAGTCTTCGGAAATCAACACAGTTCATCAAAACCAGTTCAATAAATAGATCAATTCCTCATAATTTCGTTCTTTCCTAAACATGAATCATTGATTATGATATGGCGCCATGCTGACTCTCGAGAATAAGTTGCATCCATAAATGGCTTGTGGGTAGTTCATGTTTGGAAATTTTTAACAGGAACACAAAGGCACAAACAGCCAAGCGAATCTTAAAAATTTCCCATTTCATGTTGTTATTGTTGTCATCGGCTGCAATTATGTTGATGATTTTTTGATGGCCCAAAACCAGAACCAATGCTTCCGTGTTCTGTTGTACCCTAAAAGATAGATTACAAGATGTTGACAATATTTCATGGTTCAATTACGTCCTGAGAACGCCGTAGTCATCTCACAACTATGAAGTAGGTCCTTAAGAAAGGATAAATTTTTGTGGTTCTAAAGAAAATTGAGTGCTTCTTGGCGATAATTCCGGTGGCTCTTTTCGGTTTATAACCCATTTTTACGGTTTTTAGCTGGAAATTACTCATATTTCAAATTTTTGCGCTTCATACATGGTTAGATATTGTTGAGAAAACGACTGGACACGTAGGCTAACGATCCTTGTAAAATGAAGAATGTAGTTCAACCAACACATTCAGATCTGTAGATTATTGAAGCTGGCCGTGACTAATTAGATTCAAAAAATTTTAGAAAAGACGTTTCTGGAGGATCCTGTCTGAACTGATTTGAAAAAAGCTATCACATTATGAAGAGTGGCCAGAGAAAATTATCCAGTCAAATGGCTGTCAATCATTCCTCTATCTTTTCTGAACAGCTCTTCGCCTTCATATTTTGGTTTTGCGTTCAAAAATGAATTTTGGTCTGAAAAATGATGATACAGAGCATCCAGTTTTGTTGAATTTCAACTTGGATCTTTCATATTTTTTTGTCGACGAGAATAGCTATATTATCAAATGATCCCAGTATTCTGGAACCATCTCTCTACAGCCGTGACTGTATAGTCACTATGTGTGTTTCTATTTTTGTTCAAGAGTTGTGCTTTCCCTCTTGTATTCCTTCTTTATCCTTGTTATTTCAACATAGAAATTTCATGTAACTCAACTCCCCCCTGATATCAGCTTTTTAAATATGACTCAAATTTTTCATGTGATCGTTTGAGCTATCTGAATCATGTTCGTAGCTCACATTGAGATTTTCTCTCATCTGCATCTAAACCAATGTAATTATCACATTTACTCCGCTGTTTTCTTATGTGGAGGATTGCCGTTTACACAGTATTACTCTTGTATCGAATGACAATAAGTGGCAATCACGGTGAGAGTTATATGTAAAACAAAGTAAATGTTCGATCATTTATTTTTAAAACCCCAGTTCTTTCTTATTAATCCTTATTTAGAAAATCAATCACATCTTTCCCCTATCACCACTTACAGATCAAGATATATCACATATGCTGTAAGAAAAAATTGATCGATATCAGTCGAAAAATGCGTATTTTTATTCAATTTAGTAGAAAAAATTTGCTCAAAATTAGGAGAAAATTCAAATATCCTAAACAGATATGTGGGCAATCCTTTGGCATAAATCGTTCTTTCAGTTTTTTAATTATATTTTAATACAGAAAATGGGGGGGATAAAATCATTATTTTTATTAAAATCGTTCCAGTCGCATAAAATTATGAGTCATTAGGTGTCCTTCGAAGGTGGCAGCCTTGCTCTGTAGGTGTACTTCCCTACGGTCTCGTTTTTCCTCTCTGTAATCGCGATTGTCCACAAGGCAGTCCAGTTATACACTAATCTCGTCCGATTTTAAAAATTCTCATGGAATAATAGTATCATTTTGTGAAGTCACCCTTATCTTCAGGTAGTCTAGCGATGAAATTGAAAAATTAAAATTACTTTCATAATGATGATTAATTCCTAATTAAGCGGTATCAGAAGCTTTCCGAAGTGAATTATAATCAGGAGGAAACCAGGAGGAGTTTTAAGAGTTAAAAACCTGCCTGAAAATTTTAATCAATCGTTTTATGTGCTTGAAATTTCATGGCCGAACCATTTTGTATGGAATCTAAATATGAATTATCGAGCCCCGTGATTAATATCGTGATTTTATTTTGGTTTTCAACCTTGAGGATTCTGATGGATTGGAGTTTTTTGAAGTGCATGAATAAATTGAATTAATCGCAAACATGTGTCCGTAATTTCCAGTTTTTTGGGCAAAATACAAATCATTAGATTGTTAAGGTGCATCCAGACAACTGGGTTTAAAAATTTGGTTGATGATAATTCCAGACAATTGCTTTACTCCATCTCTCAGCTAAAGCAATTCAAAGATAGATATTTAACTGTTCGATGGAACATAAACGAGTAGAGACTGCTTGAATCGTTACAAATGTGGAGTTTCCTCGGTATCCATGGCATAAAATCATTTTAAGATTTTTTAAAAGAGAAAAGTTAATTACATGAGGGTTAGATATAGATTTCTGAAAAAATCGATCAAAAAATAAGCAAGGTTAAAAAATTGGGATGAATTTATAGATTTAAGAACTCTCTTACCTTGTCACCTAATCACTGATTTTGCTTCTTCTGGTGACCGCTGGTTCAAACGGTATAAAATAACGCCTACACTGCCCACGCAACAATGCAAATGCTTTGAAAACTCAAAGTTTAAAAGAAATTGCATGTAAATATAATTCATGAACAACCAGATGATATAAATACTCATCTAAGCTGAAGGCTAATCGAGGTGTTAATTTTTGAGAACGGGCGTCACACATGCATTAAAAATGATGAAATAACTCGCTGAAAATTCATTTGTTGTAATAAAAAAGATTATCAGCGATCGAAGGGGTAATTGCATTCAAACAAAATGTTAGCCTCGCGCGCGAATCGTAATTTCAAAAATTCAATGATTAAGTTGTAAATGAATTTATATTTAAGAATACGTTACAAATAAATATAATCCACCTGCTATTTGCCTTGGATCTGGTAAAAAATCAGAACATTCGTATTTTACTGGATTATTCACATTCAATGCGCAATTCGAATTTATACCATCAAATTCGGTTAAGTGAACAACCTCGGCCCCGTTTTACAATTTGCACTTAAACTGAACGTTCAGATATCCAAAGTCAATATACATAACCATGCAGCTGGGCCCAATGATTGAGTGCACTTATCGCTGGTGGTAGTAGGAATGAAACGCCTAAAGAGCGCCTTACGCCTAAAAGACGCCCTAAATCTGAACATAAGAAATCCACTTTTTAGAATGAATATGATAATATATGATTAGAAAAGTATTAATTCTAATTTAATTTTGTTCTAATTAGAGTATAAGGTTTTTAAAATGGCAAACAATATTAACAATTCTAGCGATGACCGTGTTGTATTTTTACCTAGGAAGATTAAAGTCGCTCTTATCTTCTTAGTGAATAAAAATAAGAAAGCTCATCGGAGTGAAACAAAATAAAAATAAAACTATATAAAATAAAGTCGTCGGCATAAGACATCAACACAAAAAACCAACAAACTATTTAAAACAAACAAAAACTTAATGTCAAAATCTGAATAGAATGATTATGAAGGGTGTATGGAGTAATAAGATACATGTATTTTTAATATTTTTAACTAAAAATAGAACAGTTTTACATGAAAAATGACTTAAAATTGAATTGCAACTAATATTTATGTATTTTAAGATTAGCGCACGTGACTGAATTTTAGGCGCTTTTAAGGCGGTTCATTCCATCTTCGATCGCTATCGCACTTAACCAATGTCATCTGCATATATTTTGGGAATGAAAAAAGAGGACGGGAACTTTTTGTGCAGTAAACCGGTATGTACCGTACTTTCCGGTGTCTAAGCCACGGCTTTTTCCTAAAATTTGAACGCTGCAGCCTATTCACCAGTGAGGCTATTATATGTACAAAATACCATTTTTGAAAGTTTATGGGATGAGGTTTATATAACGGTGAGCTCTATACAGCGAAAAATACGGTACTTGTCTGAATTTGATTGTACACCTAAATTTAGATTTTTCTTAGAATACGACTTAAATAATTTTAGAAAACGCAAAAATTGCTTTAATGAAGAATGTAGAGTTTTTAGATATAAAAAAGGAATATTGCTCTGCATGGTTAAAATCATGATATTCCGCCATCAGATGCCTTCTGTGGCGCGTGCACTAATTTTTTACAGTTGAAGAACCAGATTTGTACAAAATTTTGTCTTATAGTGTAGCGCTTCATAAGTGTTTGATACAAAGCCACTTTATAATCGATCCTGCATCTATATCATCAATGGGCCTAGATTGCCGAAATTTGAAGTGCTCGGGTAGAGAAAAGGGTTTTATTTATCCTCTCTCTAGACGAAAATAAATCGGGAGAATGCTGCCAGACTAGAGATTGAAGGGGAGGACGTTGGAAAATTAGAATCTCTGCGTTGAAAATCATACTAAACTACGCTGTCGACAAGAACATCAGGATTCTTGACGTATTTCGATTCCAGAAATCGAGCCAACTCCAAGATATCCATAGAACAAATGATCCAAATAGTTTTTCAGTTTGAGAATTTGTCGGTCAACCTGTGACTCAAACAATACCCTGGTTTTGAATGAACGCATGGTAATTTACTGGCAAAATTTCTGTAGAATAGTGTGCACTTCTAATCAGGTAGCTCACCTGAAATTACTAGGTATGTGAAAAAGAGGTGGGAGTCAGACATGAGAGAGTGAATCACTGAGAGAATTTTTTGCCCGTAAACGGAGTTAACAGCAAAATTATAGAACATATATGGAGCACTTTAAAACTAAATATCATGAAAAGCACGAGAGGTACGTCTGAAGCCCTCTTCGAGTCGCATCTTCATCAATTAATGTACATGTCTAGAGAAAATTTAACTTTAAGAAAAATACTTAATTTAACTGAAACGTCATTGTGATCTCCAATATCCTGGTAGGCTAGAGGGACATTTATTATTTAAAACGAGTTATTTTACTTTGTATTTTGGTTGATTTTAGAAAAAAAATTCGACGCGCGCGCAACGGAAGGGGCCTGCTTGGAGAATACCAAAATCACTCTCTAGTGAGTGTCATCTACGAAAAGTCTCACATTCGAAAGTAAAAATTTTAAATGTTGAAAGATTCATCTTGAATGGAAAACAGTATAATTGCGAAGCATCTTTTTATTACTTCAGAGGGATTGTTTTTATGTATGAAGAGCGTGGTGGAACGAGTTAATCACCGAAAATACCTCCCCAAAACGGTAAATTAACTTATGTACGACTGTTAAATTACTAAAATAAATTTTCAATTGTGTACTGAAAACGAATAACTCTGTAATAACATCACATACAGTCAACTCCGGTTAAGGGTACGTTTTTTCACGGTCCCAAAGCTGTGCACTTAACTTGAGTTGACTGTACTCGTTTTTAGAACTTCCATCAGCTTTGCTTCCGACGAAGGTTGTACTTTAAAATAAAATTATTTCAAAAGAAACCAAAAGACCATTGCTTAGTGAACTAGTTTATGGAGATTAAAATTATCAGTTGAACGTACATGAATTTTGTATTTCTGAATAAGTAAAATTGTTACTTTTCTTTTTGTTTACAAAACAGATTTTAAGCAAAGAACTCAAAATATCTAAGATTCTATGGCTACCGGGTTTTGAGGCCGATATTAAGAATGCGGACGACCAATAGTGCCAATATTTTGTAGTGAATTTTTTAACCTAAAAAGAACTGTTTCAACTTAAATGAAAAAATTAATATTAATCATGACTGTATAAAGTGAAAAAAATGGTTGCAGTTATCTGGGTTTGCATCCAACAATTCGGTTTGCGTCAACCAATAACACTAAATTGCACAGAAATTAAAAAAAACTAACAATACACAGTAACATTAATTTATTTAAAGTTTGAGTTTTCGATAAGCATTTTTTTTGTCTCTTGGAATGTCTTATTCTTTCAGGCATATATTCGAAAACGATTCACTGTGCAAGAAAATACCGAAAAGTTGAGCATTTGTAACAGTGGTGCATTCACAGCACATTCTTTTTACCAGGCTATTTATTAATGTTTATTTGCTTTTTTCTTGATAATGTTAAAGGCTTCCTAGCATTGATTCAGGAATATCTAACCTTTAAATTCGGTAATCGTTTTTAATATTAAATTATTTTCATTTAAGTTGAAACAGTTCATTTTTATATGTTAAAAGATTTATTAAAAAAATTCCCCAGTTGGTCGTCGCGATCCGCTCTGTAGGTAGCAAAACCCAGTATTATTGATTTCCGAATCATTAATTTATTTCTTTAATTAAATCTTTGGTGGGAATAGTTTCCGTTTTAATTGCAACACCTTTGATGCAATTTTGGATTGTAAAGACAAAAAATATTAGCATGTTATTTTGGTGCTTTTTAACAAGTTTACTTAAACACATTATCCAAAAAGCTTTAAATCAATCTTGGTTGATGATGTCACAGCTGCGCACTGCTAAATGGCGCAAGCATGCAAATAGTTATCAACATAGACGAAAATTCAATCATATCTCAAGATCTAAACATTGCATTCTAGGCGTGAATGTGCTAATAATTTCAACAAGTGGGGTATAAAATGTGATTATATTAACGAGTAATGTTTATGAGAAAGCTTGATTCTTGTTCGATATTATTCATTGATACAAATATGACATAATAGGTAAGTACCTATAGATGATTTGTATCTCCTTTTAATTACTGTAATCAAATCGGCTTGATAGAATCCTATAAATAGAGGTTTGTCAAAAATATTATGAGCTTTTTATCTTGTATCCTTATTTCCATGAAAACATCTCAGAACTATTCTAATTTTGGGAATATGACATTTTCTGTTATCATTTTGTAAAGTGAATGAAAATCGAGTGTCATAGGTTGTGCCTATGACGTCATCTGATCAAAAATCTAGTATAACCTAGGATTCAATACAGGGGCCAGGCTTTAGCTATCTGTGTTTTGATAGAGGATATTTGGACAAAACAATACTGCAAAATGAAAAAGAGGTTGTATACTTTATTTCGGTCAAACCCGTGCACACCCACACCCTATCAAGTTTTGTACCATTAGAGACTCGAATTGTTTGGTATTTTTGTCCCTTATTTACAGATAAAATATCTCTGTAGATTGAGACTGAATATGTCAACTTCGAAGAGGATACAAGCAAAATTGACTATGTTTTGCTTGCTAACCATTTTCGTTATCCGGGCCCAGAAGCTCAAAGAGGTGAATGATAACGAAATTAACGTGGTCGTGATAGGGGATGCTGGATTGACAGAATCAGAATCTCAGATAAAAAAAATGGTTGTTGCTAGAATTAAAGAGGTAAGCAAGACATTTATCCAAGAAACATGCTCAACGGCCATTTCAACTAGGAATCAACCTAGGAGATAATGTCTATGAAAATGGATCAGAAACAGACGATTTTGAAACACTATATCAAATATTCACAGAATCATTCCCACCCCATATATTCGACTTTGATTTCCTTACAGTCCTTGGAAATCATGACCACATGGGAGATCCTGACACTCAAATCAAGTTCCATCATGGGTATGATCAACGATTTTACATGCCAGACAACAATTACCACTATGGTTTGAGTTGAAATTACCAAGACGTGAGGTTGATTGATGGCACATTGATCAGATTTGTTTGCGTTGACTCGATGCCGCTGTATGATCCCAATCTGGGTAGGCAATTTAATACTTATAGCGACTAGTACAGAGAGGCAGAATCAAATAAGCTTTCTGATGGATCTGTTAGACGATTCAGGGTAATAGCCAAGCATATTTAGGGGATTCGATTATGTTTTTTTGATTTTGCATCACAACGTAGTAAGAGGGTGTGGGCCGCATCGAAGAGTTCCTCATGATTTTCTCTTTTTACAACTGATCACCCACAAATACCTGACAGCTATTCTAAACGGCCATAATCATAATATGCAGGTAGTATTATTTAATATTTAGATGTTTGATAGACTTTGGAAACGTCCTCCAGTGTTTTCTGTTGGGAATAGTGCACGAGTAAACCCAGCGGAAGTGTCTGAAACTGAGAATGGGTATGTGATATCAGATAATATCTAGATGGTGCAAATCGCCTGCAACAGGAGGGTTTGCTCAACTAATAATATCGAATCAATTGGCAACAATTCGTTATTTCTCGGGAAAAGGACAATTATTAGTTGAAGAAGAACTATAGGGCCCAAATGACCTAGATCCAATCTATCCATAATGAATAAATATATTATTGTGAACGAGTTGCTTTGATTATTTTGAGATAAAAGGCTTGAAATGTTTGGGTTTCATGATTTTTATATTTTTAGTCGCATAACTACGGGATTTTGAACCCTATGTTGCGCATCGTGGCGACTAATGGTGCTAATTATTTTTAATGAATTTTTTAACACTAAAAAAGAACCGTTTTTACTTATATGAAAAAATTTAACATTAGATATTGTTTTACAAGGTGAATAAGGGTTATAGTTATCTGGGTTTGCATCCAATAACTCGGTTTACTTCAACCAATTACACGAAATGTAACAAGGAATTGCAGAGAGAATCTAAAGTAACAAAACTCACTAAAATTAATTAATGTAAAGTTTGAGTTTTAAATAAACATTATTTTATCTCTTGGCATGTCTTGTTAGTTAAGGCACATATACAAAAACGATTCACTGTGCAAGAAAAAACAGGAAAATTTAGCACTTGTAACAGTGGTACATGCAGACGTCATTCTTTTTATTGGGCTATTTATTAAATTTATTGATAAATGTTCATTTCGATTGTTCTTAATCACCATGGAGGCTTCCTTCCATGGGTTCAGGCATATCCACGGTTTGACTTCGTTGACCATTTTTTCACCTTTTACAACCATATTTAATATTAGATTTTTCATTTAACTAAATATGGTTCTTATTTTAAGTCAAAATATATATTAAAAAAATTCACACTATTGGTCGTCACGAATCGTACTATAAGTTGCAAAACCCGGTAATGAGACTCGTGTCACATACAAAATCGTAGGTTGCCTTAAATTTTGATGTAATTATTGTTTTTAAAGCTATAACGACTTAAAAGATGTTCCTGGCCTGAATGGAAGGCCGAAAACCGTTGGGAGTTCTAATTTTATGAATCCGGAATCCTGATTGTTGTTAGATTGATGTGGTTTCGTTTACATTGTACAGAAAACTATGATTGGGCCTTTAGTTTAGAAGAGTATCCCGTAGTACATTCTGACCGAATAGCCATAAAATGAATATGTAAAACATGGTGATTTCTACAGTGCATATAGTACAAAAGTGTGTTTCAAGAATTACTTGCCATCTGAGATCAATGAAGAACTTAATCACAGCCATTCTTAGAAGTTGAGAGACCTTTAAGGATAAGATGATTTATATGGGACTAAATCCTCAAATTGGTCAGTGGATGGAAGGCAGCTTATGTTATAGACTCTGATGCTCAAAAGCAGTCTAACGTAAGTCAGTTTTGATGATCTTAAAAAATGAGATGGTTTTTAAGTTATTTATAGGATCATCGATAAACTGCCAAACGATGCTCAATCTCAAAAAAAGGATTTGTGTGTATCCGAATGAATTTTATTTTTTAACTGATAGTGATCCGTGCCATTAAGATATATGTCGTCGGATCAACACGATGTTGCAATCGAGAAGTCCTAATAAATGGCTATCTTTAGATTCAGAGATTCTCATTTGTATTCCTTTATAAAATCAAAGAGTTCCTGAATACACAGTAAAATTCTCGCAATACGCATAGCCATTTAACGGTTATTCAGGATGTTATTTCAAAAACATGCTGAATTCTGAGAATAATGGGAATTCATCAACCACTCTTAAACACTACAAGTTTGGAAATAGCTTGGCACGGAATCAAGAGGGACATACAGACGAGACGGTCGAAATGGATCCCTTTCACATTCTTTTTAGTTGTGACTGAACAACCATTCTGATTAAAGGATTCTAAATGTTAAATAACACAACCAAAGCACCATACTCTTCTGAACCCTAAAAGATAGTTCAAAAAAAGTGATATTATTCATGGGGTCACTCATTTCTGAGAATTCCGTACGTGTATCTAAACTTCACAGCGGACCCTTTGAGGATACGACTAAAGTTGGATGATGAGACCTCCATAAATGTTTTCTAATCTTTGGAGGTGCTCCTTTTCGTTTGAAAAGCCGTTTGAGTGGTTTGCTACTGATTGATTACTTAGATTTTCAAATATGTTGTTCAAACCGGGGTAAGGTAAAGATGAAAAGAAAGAGCGCTCCGTTAATGAACGAACCATTCAAAATGAAAAATGTTACCCTATCAACATACTCTGAGTGGCAGATTACTAAAGATATCACGATTATCTATGTTCAACACATTTGGTCAAATCTGTAAATGGGTCGTCCCATACATCGGAAACTCACTCAAACCTTGCTTTCATACCCCGAAAGTTTGTTTGAGAGAATTAATAAGAAAGGTGAAAAGCAGACATTCTTCAATCTCTACTAAATGGTTTGATCACCCATTTGGTGGGTTGTCTCTTCTGGCATGAATCTAAAGGTGAAGCAACTCATCCACTACAATCAGATAACAGCAATATGATGATGTGTTACCAATCCAATTTTGTTCAATTTCTTTCAACGCGGAATCTTCACCACTTTCTCATCCGATGGACTGGTAATTTTACAAATCACCCATGTTTCTGGAACCATTTCCATACAACCATTAAGAAGTCATGATATTAGTATTCCTGGTATCTTCTATCGCTGTATTGCGTATAGCCCCTGTAATCGTTTGTCCTTTAGATTATTTCACAATTGAAATTTAACGTCAAAAGAGAATTCAGATGGGAACTTCGTCGATTCAACGAATCTCTCCGCGATTCTGCGTGTGATAGTTTCATATGTTTGAACCCTTCTGGTCACTCGCTTTGAAGTTTTCTCTCACCAGCGTTAAAATCAACAAAAGCTATTAATTATTAGGGTGTTTTGGGATGGGAACGATGGTGTTTTCACAGCTTTGCTCTTGTATGCATCTAAGATGACTGAAAATCACGGTGAACATTAAAATGGAAAATCTGGGAAGTTATCAATTCTAAAAAGCCCAGTTATTTCTTAATTATCCTAGTTTAGGCACTTAACGATTTGCTCCCTTATCACCTCTAATAGCCCAGGGTATTACATTGTACGGTATGAGCAAGACGTGCATCGGTACCCGAAGAACGATTTATATTTTCGATCCAATTACATGATGATTTAGTTCCAAAGTATGTGAAATTCAAACATTCCAAACAAATATGTGAGTACTTTGGGAAAATGGTTTTCGTTGTTTTTTGAGTACATTTCATGATGGAAAATGACAAAAGGCGATATAAAAGTGTATTTTAATTAAAAAATGTGAAAAATTGCTGCGGTACTGCCTGCGGTTGAAATACACCGCAAGGCACCATGTTGAGAATGACATATTTCGGTGAATTGATAAACATACCAAGAACATCAGAACTACTTTTTCTTGCAAATTAAAGATCTTTCAACTCTGTATCGATAACGTAGTAAAAAATATCAATAACTTAGTTTTTGAATTGTAATCCGAAGAATTTCTTTCATCAGTCTAATTACAAAATGATACTTGTAGTTCAGTAAGGAATTATAGATTTTCGTTGAAGTTCGAGTCTCAAAAAAAAGTACAATCAAAAAGAGATTGTATACATCCCAAATATGGTCTAGAAATCTTGCGAAAGTGTGAGTGAAAGTTCCTTCGTGAATTTTTTGTCAATAGGAGACTTCCAACAGGTAACAACAATGCAGCCATTTCCTTGTTCCTGTTGAATGTATATAGTATCTGGAATACTTCCGGTTTCCCCATATTGTATTTGTTTAGGCTCCAGTGAATTAATTTCCAAGCATTTCGCTGTGATTCATGATTAAATTTTGATACCAGGTTCCTAAAAATATAGGACGGGTTGGACTATAATGTCTGACGGTTTTTGAAAAACGTATATTTTAAACCTCAATAATTATAATCAAATTTTATCGGAAGTCTTTAAAAGGTAAGGTCTTCACTCGTCCACGAGCTATGGCTTCAGTTCTAACAAGGTACAGCCCATTAATGCTTAAATCGTAGGGTTGTTTGGGCCTTTCTGGGGTGCCAATACAGAGTTTTAAGTTTGTGTCTTATTTCTACTATGCCCGAACAGAGAAGAAGAAAGGGGAGACTATTAGTTTGTTGTGATGGCTAACTTGGTTTTTAACAATGTAAATAAAATAGTTATATATTTTGAGTCTTAAAAACACATTTTATCAAAAACCATCCTATGTTTTAGTCAAAATGGTCCTATATTTTGTAAAACCCTGTACTTCAATGAATTTAAAGCTAGATAACTGACCAAACTATCAGATATTAACATTTTATCTTAATTTAGAGCAGAGGATTTTTTTATCCATCGTTGTATGATCGCTAAAAAAATTCTGCGAGTTCGATTGAGACTTGGTGATACACCATTTCCTGTTCCAAATTTCTCACGGATTCATCCCGAATTTCCTATTTTTTTTTAAATCAACGAAATTTTAAGATTTTTAAAATTTATTTCAAAAAGAGTACCCTATCTTATTTAATTGTGATGAATAAGGAAGAAATATATCGGGCTGACACTCTTCTAGATATCAGGGCACCATGGATCTTTCTATGAATGAAAAAGGATCATCTTCGTGCTCAATTTAACAAAAGAGAGATGCTCTGCTCGAAATGAGAACGTATTCTAAAATTTAGCGTGAATATCTTGAAAAAACTCTTGTTGGCCGTCTCAACAGCTTTAAGCGTATCTTTAAAAAGAACCGTGCTCCTTGGATTCGTGAAGCGACGCGAAAACTCAAGAGCATCGTAGAGTCAACCTTTTTAGAGATTTGATTTTTTTACGTGGAAATTCGGATGGGGATTCGACGTATTTTCTCCTTATTAATTAAAATTAAATTCAATAGGGTGCCCTCCTCGAAATAAATGTTTAAAAACTTAAAATTTCTTTCATTAAAAAAAGGGAAATTAGGGATGAATCCATGTGAAATTCTGAACTGGAAATGGTTTAGTACGACACCACTAGAAACATCTTGGGTTTTCCTTCGAATGCCTCACGACCCACACATTTTTAATCGTTTTGCTCTGGGATTTTTCCTTTGCCCAAGTTTGGCTTCATCGATTTCGACGTGAAAGCCTTTCCATCTAAGATGAAAGTCGGGTTTCATCGAA
>JWZT01001656.1:4871-40786 GCA_000827895.1 Thelohanellus kitauei | reverse complement strand
TTCTATTTTTTATGTCGTTTTCGCTGTGGCCGCCATAATAATATCATAATATTAGAGATTGCATCTTCATATAGTGCATGTTACGTATTTGAGTGAAATTTAATTCGTATTTACTTGGCACGATTGCGCAAAATTTGTTTACGTGGTTAAATAATATATATGTACATTTGTTTCATAAAGCGATTGTATAGCGGTATAAAATAAACATATATGGTTTTAACAAAAATTTTATATTTTTTTATATTTTAATTGATTAAAATAGCATATAAAAGATCAAAAAGAAAATTTTGCCGTTTATTGGCATTTGTCTAATTTCCTTTTATGATTTAATGAAATAGCTTAACATTTGTGTTACTTCCTATATGATTTTTTAAAATACCGTAGTCCGAATCCTTTTGACAAAATATTCTGTCTTGTATGTAGAAAAGCTGGATAATTCTGTAACAGGCGCTCTCGCATGCATCAGATTGCAATTAGATTATCAATTTTTTTAATCATGTGTTTAATAGCATTAATTATACATACATCTGCAAATCGAAGAATCAAAAGCCAAAAGTAGTCTTAGATGTATGTAAAACTATGAATCATAGTTACCTTGGAAATACATATATCATATATACTACGCTATACTTTAAAAAATTAATTAGAGCTTAATTTTAGTCTAAAATTGTACATATTCCTATTATTAAAACTTCAATAAATTATAATTTAATCAATGCACATGCTTATTACCGGCTGTTGCAGTTGATGTAACCGCAGTCTCGGCCGCACTTTTTACTTACTAAATGATGAAAGTATATATAGTACTTTTTGGCAGCTGCATTCCTGGCTTCGGCACGCAATGATTTTGCATGCGCATTCCGTTTGAAAATATTTCCGATACCTTTTGAATTTCGAAACATGCCTTTGTTTTCGTATTCCATCCTGATTGGTTGAGATGTTTCTTCAAATATATATTAAATACGTGTATTTATTCAAACCGTTTACCTTACGTATTTTTACGGGATGATGGGCAATGTAACCGTTCCAGTTTGAGACTGAAACAGGTAACTCCATGTCATCCTGTGTACAGTACAGAGGTCGTCTATCGCTTCTATGTTATCTTTTGACATTATTAAAAACTACATATACTTATGAACAGTTCTGCTTGATCAAAATAATTTTCATGCGTAGGAAAATATGACGATTTCATTTCATCTGTTGGAGGTAAGGTATTGATAAAATATGGGAGAATAGTTCATCTTTAGGAGGCTCTGCTTTTGTGAAATAATGTGAATAAATTTCACAATGCATTTGTCCTCTACTTTTAAAATTATTAAAAATGCTTTCTATCGTCTGAATACTTTTATTGTATATTATACAAAAAAATGACTTTATTGCATTCACATTTAAAGATATTATCCATTTAATTTTGTATGGATGCAATCTGACGCAATGAGGTTTATGCTAAAAACTTTATAACTAGAAATAGTCTAGGATTTAGGTAACAACCTGATCAGCCTTGATCTTGATCACCGAGTGCGGATAACCTTTGTTGCCGAGCATTTCAGCAGCCATCTCACCATGGTCGAACGTAGAATCGGGATCCAAACCATGTCTTCTTTCGAGCGCTCTTGACTACCTCTAGCCCTCTAGCTAAGGCGCGCTTGGCCATAGGAGCCGCTTGGAGGAGACCTGCCGATCTATGTCAGCGGATCTCATGGCACCATCGGCCCCTTCAGGGGCGTTAACCTCGCTCGCTTGCGTTTAGGGCTACAATCAGTTTGCTATGTAGGCGTTTACCTTGTCTGCCTCGGTTTTCCTCGAGCTCCCTGACTTGCTCTGGGTTCCAGGCGATCATCCCGACACATGGCTGCATGTCCAGCTTCCTTTCAGCAGGGTACATATGAGCTTGAGGCTTCAAGCTCAGGGCGCAATGCGCTGCTGATTATCCACCCGCTGCTGCTTTGCTGGGGTGACGCAGGCTCCTGCGATGGGCGCTGAGCTGTGTGGTCAGCTTGCGTTGCCATGACCTGTTGAGGTCTAGGTTCATGGCAGACGAACTTTTGGTGGCATTTGGATGAAAGATGGCGAGTAGGCCAGCTCACAGGTGTTCTTGATGCACCAGGCCTTTCGCTGAACCTTGCATCAACTTGTATATTATGTATGAGTATGAGGTCTTTGCGAGGATTTAGCGTCCTAATACGGCATGCTGACTTACGAGAGACAGTATTAAGGACGTTTTGCGCCATTTTTTATGGCTGCGGGAGCTCAGGATCCCGAATTTTCTCAGCAAACGTACTCTGGCTGCGTTGATATGCCCTAGCACTGCTCCTCAGAGGCACAGCATACATGATGAAGCTGTCTCTTGACTCTTTCAAGAGAGTAGAAACACTTTTCAGCATTTTGTGAAGGACGCAGGTCGGGTCTACTAACCCAAGACCATCCAAAAACGTAGAGAGAAACAGTCTACCACTAGATTGGCCCACGGCCAGGTAAAACTTATTCATTAGCACGGCTGACATTTTCTTCTTGATGCTTGCTGTTGCTGATGGCTAAACCTGCTACATCGGAAATAAGAACCACAGTTTACTGAGAGCGAAGTAATTTATCGCTTACATCATATGTTGTGTATTCAGAAGTGTTTTGTTTAGAGAAGACTGTTATCCTGAAGATCTCGACGAGACATTCCTAAGTGTTTCGGCCACTCAAGGTTTTGGCAACCCTTTAAAGCACCATATGTTTGTACGGCTCCTTAGAAGTCACCAGAGGAAATGGGAGGTCAGTTGTACAGATATTTCGACCCGTGGTAATGACAACCGCTGATATTTGCGGGTATGACATCTAAGCCAAGTGATTTGAACGCTCCTATTACCGAATTTATTGGCGTTGAAGGATCGGAAGTCTTTGTAAAAATTTTAATGTCGTCCATGTAGTCGACGTGATTGAACTTGGAACGTTCCGTGATACCGCAATGCAGCGGAAAATTTTTGTCAATCCATCGAGAGATGGGCCAAATCGCCAGGTTTAAAAGAAACGGTGAGTGTGGTTCGCACTACGGAACCCATGCAATTGAAGCTGAAAGAAACGGCTTCTTTAGGATCCACGTACACTGGAATGCTGGATATAAATGAATCCAAAGGATTTACGATCAACAGCGAGATTGGCGATTGATCTCAGTAAATCTTACAGGTAAGCAGTTTAATCAGGGGGTTAAGCACGCGATGAATGGTTTTCCTCAGATCTACGTAGATCGCAGTCAAGTTCCTTTTCCTTGCCGTCATGATGCTGGTGACAGCGGACGAATACTTATATGCTTAAACGCATCCCTGATAGTATTTAAGAGCGGCCTGCTCTGATAGCGAGATAATTTCACACTGCAACGCAGATTCGCCGAAAACTCTGACCAATACGGTTGATATAATTTAATATCAAACGTTATGGGTCAGAAGTCAACGATTGTACTAGCATTCTTGCATCTCGGAACCATCGCTGCTCGACCTTTAGACAGCGATGCTGGTCCGCAGCTAGCTGATTCAGAAGCAGTATGACTGGTCAGCCCCTAGGCCGGATGGAATTCCCTGCTTCAAGATGAGCTGTAATTTCAGTCATAGGGTGGAACCCTTCTTAGACGTTTTCCTGCGCAATTTTGTATTATTCACTCCGGGGTGATTTCTGGCAGCTGCATGGCTTCCTCTAAAGGATCCAGTTTGATAGCGTCTGTATCGCTCCCAGTAATGGGTTTCCCCACGAAATTTCTGCGGTAAGCGAGGGGTCAGAGGACAGTAGCTCCTCATACTGCCTAGGTACCTCTGATTCTGGCTTAATGGAAGGCCTTGGACACAGTTTAGACATGAAATATTTCATTTGTCTTAAAAAGAAGCGAACCGCTTCTTTTTCCTTAACGATCCTCTTCCTGAGTTAACTGAGCGGTGAATGCGCGCAGTTGTATGGTTAATTCACCAGGGAGACCTATTAAGACTTCTTTACCGAAGCTAGAAATACGTCTTCTGAGAGCTGCAGCCATTTTTCTGGCTGTCCCTCTTCTCAGATTCACCCTGCCGTCTTCCTCATCCAAAGATCGATGGCTGCAAGCAAATATCTCTTACTGTCAACCTTGAACTGAACATTTCTGACAGCTACCGATGTCGGTTGTATCTCGGATCTTTGTTTTATCGAGGTATTTCACTTCGCATGCCGATGTGTAGCAGCACTCAATCCTTTGACCGCAATGGTGCAGGTGGATATAAAGATTTGATATGCTTTCAGCATGTAATCTTTGTACTTTAAACTCGAATCAAGCTCAGCGATAGCTGCGTCTGCAGCTTGAAGAAGTTCAGGATAGATAGTAGCTCTGGGCTTGCGTATTGGCCGAAAAATGGCATGTTTGGATCCATCGCCGTAAAGGAATCTAAAGCGGGCTTTTGGGGACCGATTCACATGTTTTCCGGCTCCGCGGTCACTTCGAGCGTTTATTCAATCGTAACAAGCTAAGCTGAAGGACCTATGCACAAATAGTCACGTAGCATCGGCTCACCGGCAGCTGAGCGGGACAACAGAGTGTCTGGTTCACGGCTGAATTCGTTTTTAGGTTTTCTTAAGTTATCTGATCCTTGATCGAACCTGGGTCAGGTCTAGGTCAGCCTCTTGATAAAGCCATCTTCGATATATGACACATAGAATATTTTGACAAATGCATTAACCCTCAAAGTTTTTTATTGTCAGAGATGATGTAGTTATGTCTGTCACTTAACGCCATAATTAATTTTTTTATGAATTATTTTGTCTTAATTAGCGATTGATTTGCCTATATCCAAAGAAACGCAATAAATAATAATTAAATGACTGACGAGATATGATGAATGGATGTCTATTTTTTAACTTATTTCCCGATCCTGTGGCGTGAAGATAAATTTTGAATGACATAATGAACAATCTGTTCATCGTCAGAGGAATATCGCATTTTTAACGTAACCAAGCTCAGGCGCTCGCCTTATATTATGATGGAGTTATTCTAAGAAAACCAGGAATAGCATTCATTCGGCGTGCAGCCAATCAACAACCGGATGTGTATGTCTTTAACCCAGATCACCATTCCTCAAATTGAAGTCTTCTGCGAGACGGTCTTCGAGAAGTTTGGCCATTTTAAGTTCTCCTAGCCTGCACGAGTCTTGCTAGAAGCGTTCTCATTTATTGGAACTCGGCTGATCAAGCCTGCAAATTTGCAGAACTCGATGTTCGCAATCCTCTTAGGTTTCCTTGTCCATGCTATTTTGAACACGAATTCGCATGCTAAAGCTGTCCATGCTCTCCTGCAACACTAAGAGTGTATTTGATAGGTGTAAATCGCATCTCACGAATGGTTTTCGAAATCAAATACCTAAAGATGATGACAATAAATAAATACAAGAGATTTTTGGCTGATATTGTCTGTTCATTTGATTCAGTTTAAGTGTCCAAATAATCTTGAATATATGTAATCAATGCAGCGCTGCAGGAATATTCCTTGACCATTCTCATATATATTTTATATGGGGTGTAATCCAAATAATGCAATTCGTTTTGAGTTGCATTAGAATATTCTGAGCCTATTAATACATCCAACAAGCCCAGCTTAAAAGCGCTTTTTAGATGTTTTACACTAATTTATGTGATGAAATTCATTTTTGTACACATTACTCGCAAATTTACTTACCTCCACTTTTAATAATTTTATCTTATTTTATACTTTTAGTTATTTTTGGATTTTCTGTTTTATTGACGCATTTGTCAATATATTTATTGACCCTACGACAATCTAAGGAATAGTTTCTCAACACTGGGGTTAATCAACATAAAAATATGTATTGTTGGGTCTTGGGGTGAACAAACGTGGTCAAATACTTACAAAAAATAATTCTAAAACTATAAATACAAATAAAAGTATGAATCAACCATTCATCTATTTATTGTCATCTAATACTCCAATAGCATCTGATTTTTTGGACATTCTTTTGTTTACACTGCTTAGCCTATTGATATTGTTCACCTATTCACTAAATCAAACCCTTATTAGCTAATGGTAGCACAATAAATAAATATAATAAACTGTGTGAACCGCAATGAGTATCAGTATGTAGAATATCAAAGAATCCAATAGACGACAAAATCAACATTCTGAAGAGCCGAGAGAAGTAATTTGGCTGTAAATACCTGGTGATTGATATTTATTACGAAATTTAGAAAATCGGTACAGAATAATCGAGTCTTCTTCAATGATCATCACAATAAACCATATTTATGAGTAACAACTTTTTTTAACACATTTAAGACAATCTTTTTAATAATTTATTAAAAAACAATCATTTATCGATATCCAAACGACAAGATAAATGCACGACTAAGTTGAAACATTAATCGGTTTAAATGCACCATATTCAAGTATTTCGTGTTGTTGAGTTAATTTATAAAAATATGAATACCAGCAAGTATTCATTCCGCGTGAATTCCCAGTAGATTTGCTATCTGACTTTTTTAATTATTAACATGTTTTTCGGAATATTCTTCGATAAAATTTCCAACCTTGCCTGTATGTAAAATTATTGACCCTACGACAATCTAACGAATAGTTTCTCAACACTGGGGTTAATCAACATAAAAATATGTATTGTTGGGTCTTGGGGTGAACAAACGTGGTCAAATACTTACAAAAAATAATTCTAAAACTATAAATACAAATAAAAGTATGAATCAACCATTCATCTATTTATTGTCATCTAATACTCCAATAGCATCTGATTTTTTGGACATTCTTTTGTTTACACTGCTTAGCCTATTGATATTGTTCACCTATTCACTAAATCAAACCCTTATTAGCTAATGGTAGCACATTAATGCCATATAATTAACAATGTGAACCGCAATGAGTATCAGTATGTAGAATATCAAAGAATCCAATAGACGACAAAATCAACATTCTGAAGAGCCGAGAGAAGTAATTTGGCTGTAAATACCTGGTGATTGATATTTATTACGAAATTTAGAAAATCGGTACAGAATAATCGAGTCTTCTTCAATGATCATCACAATAAACCATATTTATGAGTAACAACTTTTTTTAACACATTTAAGACAATCTTTTTAATAATTTATTAAAAAACAATCATTTATCGATATCCAAACGACAAGATAAATGCACGACTAAGTTGAAACATTAATCGGTTTAAATGCACCATATTCAAGTATTTCGTGTTGTTGAGTTAATTTATAAAAATATGAATACCAGCAAGTATTCATTCCGCGTGAATGCCCAGTAGATTTGCTATCTGACTTTTTTAATTATTAACATGTTTTTCGGAATATTCTTCGATAAAATTTCCAACCTTGCCTGTATGTAAAATTGCTTCTACAATCGGAAGATATCGTGAATAATCACTACAAAATATCTCGTTTTTTTAGGTTTAAATAATTTAAAATTGATATAAGAAACAGTCACTGAATTTAGTAAAAATATTAACCACCATTTGTCTTCAGAGTTAAATTTCACCTGTATCTTTAATCAAGTTATTTGGTAATAGAAAATTGTTGATTCTTGAATGCCTGTGTTCAGAATAAGAATGTGCGCCTCAGTATTGGGCATTTCATATTGGGATTTACTGACTCTCTTATCAAATGTTCATTAACACCGTGTTTTTTTTTGCTAAAAATATTTTTCAAACCGAAACCACAAGGATAAATAATCATTCTAATACAATGCATATAGAATATAAAAAAAATTGTTATGTATTTAGGAACCTTAAATAAATATTAAAAGAACATAAATTTTCAAAACATTTTCCTATCTATTTATACCCTGACCAAGATCAAATACGGGCTGCTTATAATATATCCCTAATAACCCAATATCAGGACACCATACAAAATCGCAAATTAGTGTCTATTAATTTCAGTTTAGAAGGTAATATAAACTGTTCTTCATCAGCAGGCATAGTCAAATATAAAAAAAAACATAAACAGATTAATGATAGTTTCAACAATGTATAGATGAATGGCCATGGAGTTGAATATATCACTGAACGATATTTGAAAAGCATGGAAATTTTCTATCGAATAGGTGAATATAATCTAATCTATAATGAAGTACCACTCATTTCGTCTGTTCGATTTATAAGAAAAAGTAATTAATGGAGTTGTTATATTCTCAAAATTTGGAAACCATTAAAAAAAATCGAATGGATATTTGAAAATGTTTAAAATTATTTAAACTTCTCGACAATCCGATATGCAATATTTTGTCCGAGGCTTCTGATGATATTAAGGAGAAGATAGGCTGGTTTAAGGGTTTTAAGGGCCTCATAAACCTCGAGTAATAAAATGTAATCGCCACACTGCAATGGTTCTTATTCAGCATATAATGAGAAAAAAATATCACTATATTTAGCATATATTTCTTCATTACGTAATTTTGAACTCAAAAAGATGGGAAGTAGGTCACTGCAAGATAGATTGTTCAGAAAATTGTCAAGTTAAAATATGGAAAAAACAATGATATACAGCTGCACATATAATTCAATGGCTATCAAATGTCATTTGATTGAATAGCTTTTTCAAGTTAACTATGTACCCAACTGCAACAAACATTAATTTTTACGAAAACTTATAACCTGAAAATGATATTTTATTTTTCATAATTGTTTATGATATTCATCGTTATTAGAATACAATCTGAAAGGAACGGTTAGAATTTTACTACAAACAAAAACGCAACAGCTGCTGTGATGGCAAAACTTCTGTTCAAATGAATTCTTGGCAGGCGAAAATTTGTCATTTTCGAAATATATCATCAATAAACACAAAACAGCTACACTTATTTCCGTAAAAATTTTGACAAAATGAACGTCAAATCTACTGAGCTATTCAATGATATATTAAAACAGGTTATACATAGCTATGTTTTATATCCTTCAGCTGATAAAAAAATTCATAATCCACAATTTAAGAAATAGAACCTTTTTGCAATCACATTTAATGATGACCTATAAATAAAATCCAGAAATGGTAACATGAGTTGTAGCTTAAAACATCAAAAAAAGCTGATGACCTGCATTGTGGGATAGAGTGCGGCTACTTCTAATAGTATTTTCATCATCAAATTTAATTGAGAGAACTTTCGGAAAAATATAAACTATACTGTCACAAACGCCAAGTAGACAAAACATTTTCAAAATTGAGGATTTGAGACAAATATAAAGAAATTAGTACCAGAAATTTACAATCTATTGAAACGATACCGGTTTCATGATGTACCTTTTTTTGGGTTATTTTGATTGTAATGTATTTATCACCTATTTTCTATGATATATTATAATGGCCATGTGAATTGATTTTTAGTGAGTGGTTTTTATGAACAGATCATAAAATATAATTTCGTCGTAGAGGTGGCGTTGAAACGTTTTGCTATCTCGAAAATGGGGCAGGCATAAAATCGAAATATTTAGGAACCTATGATCTTACGCAGTGGTCAGCAACCCATGGCACGTGAACATTGTTGCTCTTTCAATAATTGTAAATTGTTGATGATAATCTTATTTAATGACGCGAAATATGAAATTAAAAAATCATTATGTTTATCTAACGAATGTGGTAGGCGATTGTTATACCATCTTACACTTCATTAGACTTTAGCTTAACCAAACATGAGAAAGAAATGATGAATGAATTTATTTTTTGTTATACGATTCAGAAACCTTTAAAATATATAATGAAATTAACAGCTATTTAATAATTCATACCATTGTCATCTCGATTTTCTGACGGCTGGGTGAATTTTTTTTATAATATTTAACGGATTTTGAATTTCAAAATGGATTTGATGAATTGAGATGTATTTTTATAAAAATAATTATCAAAATTAACAAAACACTAAGCCATTCAAATGTCTAATTATTAAGTAATGTTTGAACAAAAACTTTAAACATTCTTTTATCTCATTTTCTTTATTTACTTTTCCAAAAACTGCAACATTTTAGATATGCAATAAATAGTTCACTGACCCGTGCCATTTATTTTTACCATAGATTTTATCTAAGATAAAGCATATCTTTGAAGCTATATCACCTGCTATCGATTCATGTCTCAATAATTATGATGAACATTAGCTCCTTACATAAATAGAGTAAAATTTTCATTTTTTGTCCCGCAATTGTTCCCAATTTGATCAGAAATTTGTATAAGATTTAGCACATGAATCCTAAAAAAGTAATTTAACAATTCAAATTCTATCATTGGATACCGTCGTCAAGTCATTTATTTTTATAACAGACAAACTGAATTTCATAGGTTTGAGATCCGTAATTTTTACATTTAGACAGTATATTTCAAACAGAGTTAATCGGATTACTATTATTTTGAGAATTCACTATATATCGTGACATAAGGCTAATTATATATTCTTTAGTTTCAAATCATATCAATATTTTTGTAAATAATTCCAACGAATATTGTAGTAAATAGAATTAATTAAAATGAAAACATTTTTTAGCCAAAACCGATTTTATACGGCTAAAAGATGAAGAAAATATGAATTGTGATAGGAAATGTGAATTTAGAGTGAAATGGACACACACTTATTGTTTTATAAAAAAAGTCAAATGGCTTTCCGATAGCTTTTTTGGGAACAATGTTTGCACATAATTAAAAGGCCAAGTTGGAGAATTAGATTATAATTAATTGCAAGTTATTAACCAATATATACCGGAATAGATGCAACAAACAATGTAATTTAACACTATCGGAAAAGTCACCTTCTGTTTTAAACGAGTGGATTTAATCTTATATAAGTATTAATTTTGCTAGTTTGATGTATAGCCAATAGGGTATTTGATAAGATATCCTAAAACGGAAGGCGAACACATAAATAGTTTATACGAGGATCAGAACTATTTCTTCTTTTGAAGAATAATCCAGGTATTTAAAATAAATTGTTATTTTCTTCTCAAACTGTAAAAAAAGGAGAAAATGTTTGTGGATATAACCAACAAGCAGCGGAATACTATAAATTGATTTAAGTTTATGCAAATATGTCGATGAGTTTAGTGACATTAATGATACAGCCACAATCTAGGTTTTTGTGGGAATGATTTCTTCTTCAGATGTTAAACTGGAGGTATTTTGTATTGTTACCACTGAAAAATCAAAACAGCGATAAGAATGTTGTAAATGTACACATTCAACACATTGACAAACATCGCATTCAACTTATTGTGTTCCTATCAACAGACCGAGCAAAAATAAATAATGCCTCGAATAAAGGCAGTTTTTTATTTTGAAAGGTAAAATTAATTACGAAATATTTTACTGCGATTGCTTCATTCATAAATAAGTTCTTCGTACACAGGCATGTCGAGTAGAAATTCTCAATATCATGGTATTTGTGAAAAAGATTACAAACGACGAAACGCTTTCATTCTGGCAACAAGGAACATAAACATTATGAAAAATTTCCCCTTGAATATAAGACCCCTTTATNCCAAAAATTCACAAATTCTTGAATATAATTTCTTTGATGTTCGTCAATTTTTTGAATATTATTCTCATATCTATATGGGCATATTCCATAATTCAGTAGACATCTAATAACATTTGCGGCGAGAGATACAATTTGCGTAAACATCGTCCAATCCATTATTACACCGCTAGTTTCTGACGTGCGCTCAAAAGATAAGTCAAGTTCAATCAACTCGAAAAAGAAACAAAAAATGAAATTAGGCGAAAATGAATTAAATTAATGTATTATATATTGCAAGTCAACAAATTTTTTTCAATGACATTTTTTGCGAAAATGTCGCAGATCTTGTATAACGGTTAAGGTGCGAAGATTTAAATACGTGATAATTATTTCTTATTTTTATAGAATATGAAAATTTTAACTTTTTTTATTAAAGTAAAAATATATTTCAGTAGATTTATGTGATAAAAACTGCAAATTACGAACAGAAATTTTGTATTTTAGGCGTATAAAAAAATACAAACATATTCAGTATTTTTAATATAATATTTTAAGTGCATTCATGAATCTTTATTCCAAAAAAAACGATAATTGTCTGACGATACAAGATGATTGTATGAATATTCGTATGAAATATAAGAAAAATATCCTGCAAACGTTAGCAATCGGTTCCTCTATTCATTTGATGTTTTTAGAAAATACCCGAAGAGAAATAAACTGGTGGATTCAACAAATAAATGTTTTATTTGTCTAACAATATTTAAACATTCCAATAAAGTATAAGAAAGCCGTTTCCATGAGTTCAAATTCGCAAAAACCTTAGAATAAGTTTTTTAATGTATAATTAATCATATTCGCAATATGATGTTTTGATATTGTTCGCTGTATTATCATTTCATACGCGTTAATGAATTATAGAATACCTCTTCTAAAATATTTCAGGTTGCTAACAAACACGATTTGATAACTAGATGATGTGTAAATGTAAATGCACATTTTTTACATGCTTTAATACTGAGTGTATTGTAATATTGGTCGCAAAAGTATTATCAATCAAAACGAGGAGATGCCAATATTCTATCCTATCTCGTTTAGACAATCCTTTACGAAGTTGAAATTTCCATAAATCAATATAATATTAAAATGGTAATATCTTAAAACCAATTCATAAAACACAATTATTTCTTAAAATATAGTTATTTCTATAATACACCATCATCACAAATCGAAATTTCATCGTGGAATGATAAATAAAGATTTTCCCATCCAAAATATTCAAATAATTTCTTTAACAGAGAATCAAAAATATTGCGAAAGCTCTCGAAAAGCAGATTGTTATCATAATTTAACTTAAAGGTATATCCGGCTATAACGAACTTTTTGGGACCATAGAAATTAGTTCGTTATAACCAGTTTTTTTCAATTCAAAATATATACAAAAACAAAAGCAACATCTATTGTTAATTATTTCTGAGATATTCAGTGTTTTTTTGTTTGAGGTGCTAGTTTATTGAGATATTTCTGTTGTAGCTATATTTTTATTTTGTAGATTTTTTAACATATATCTTCAGTCATATAATACTAATATTTTTCTATTGACAGATCATCATTAACAGATGTGATGGGTATTTGTGGCTTGTTATCTCTGAACATATCACCAGTACACATGCTCATACTAAAAACTGAACATCACTTTCTATTCCACTTTTTTAATTAAATTCATAAATATAATAAAAAAAGTAATTTTACACCTCAAAAATTCATTGGCTTTGTTAAATTTTTCATTAATAGAAGATTAAATATATGTTCGACCTAATCAATTGAATTTACAACATATTTAAAAATCAAAGAGTCGAAAACAATATTTTATCCAATTCAAAGCACAATACTTAAAAGAATCCTTGATTATATGGAAGCTTTTAAAAAATAGTAAAGTGAAATTTTTTGTTTTCACAAAACAAATGGATAACATAATGAATGTATTGTTTGCGATCATTTATCTTAACATTTTGATAAAAACTAGCATCCATCAGCTAATAAATCTTCTGTTTTGTGTTTGACATTGAATTTTCATATTGATTCAAGTATTCTTTTGACTAGAACGTTCAGGTCAATTATACAAACGATAAAAATTTTCGTTAGGAATTACGAAACTGCTTTTCCATTCAAACATTTTCGTTTTTAAATTATCCAATACATTAATGCATCGATTTCGCACGGAAAAGAACTCGAATAAGCTTTATTGCTTTTGAGGCCTCAAGGTATGAGATGCTTACTTATGTGAACAGTAAGTTTCAGTACCCCACGCATACTGAAGCAGAATACAAATGGTCCATATTTTTTGAAGCATTTTGATCAATACAGAATCCTCAATTAGAGTTAAGTGTTTTCTTTACTATCGTTTTATTTAAATGACAACCGTTTCATCTGCATTGAAAATATCTCTTTCGTCAGTGTTATTACTTATTTTGGGACATTAATTTTTATTCACATTCAACAACTTGTATATATATCAGGATCCCTTTCCAATAATCACCTATAATAAAATTGTTTTGCCTGTTTTAATCTAGAAATTTAGATAGATGTGCATTATAAATTTTTAAGTTTTACCATGTCCGTGAGTTATATTTTTTTCAAATCAAATAAGGGACATTATTTATGTATGAAGACGTCTTTTACTTTTTAACCAAATGAACAGTTTTCTATCAATTTCTTAATAATTTAGTCTTTTTTGATTGCTGTCTGGGAGTTAATCAAACTTAATAATATTGCAAATATAATTTATAATGTTACATTTTAGATTATCTGATGTGAATGTTTTGTGTAATTCAGTTTGTTTTAACCAGAATTAGTCAAACTTTTTATTGTGTATATTATCTAAAATATTCATTATTTCATTCTATTATGCAATCTGTAACTATAAAAGAGTAGAATCAACTTTAGTTAACTTTTTGCGCATGGGAGAAACTTGTTGCGTAATGAAGGATTTTGAAATGTTAAGTGAACTTTTTTCAGATCCCGTAAATTCTATCTGATTTTTACTGAATTATGGAATTCTTCCATAAGAGATGCTGCGCGATCAATATTCCAAAAAAAAATGGTCTAACATCAATTAAACGATATTTCCGAACACATGTGGATTTTTAGATTATTTAATAAACTGTAGCCTTGTTATCAGATCAACTTCGTCTGTAACAGATGCGATAAGAGGAAATCAATACGATCAGGTGAGATGAGTCACTAATTATTCGGTTCATTTCTAGAGGACTTGAAAATTTGCATAGCAAAATATCTCTCGGTCGTACGCTTATGGGCACTCAATCAATTGGGATATCCTCATTTATGTCGATATCGACAACGAAATCGGCAAATATGACTAAATATTTTAGAAATGTAAAATGTATTCCGGCATCTGGCGTAGGAATATCTCCTCGAATAGCATACACGAAGTATGACCGTTGGCGAGTGAGCTCATTTCAGAGAGAAGAGCAGATGGCTTCCGATCTCCGAGGCCCGTCATGTCGAGAAGTCTGCAAGCCCGGTCCCGCCTAGTTAGACCGAATACCGAGAGGAGTTTCGACTTCAGATTTTCGTATTTCCCCTCGAGCGGTGGTTTCGAAAGCGTGTCGATCATGCGTCCGGCTGTCTCTTGATCGAGAGCGCCTACCACGTAGTAGTATTTCGTTGTGTCGGAAACGATTCCACGGAGATGAAATTGTGCCTCCGTCTGGACGAACCAAACTCGTGGTTGCGCGGTCCAGAAGGTCGGCAGTTTTATCGCTACTGCGTTAGCATGAGATATCGCACTTATTTCCTCCATTCAATCGTCTCGCACCGGGGTCACCAATTTAGCGATTTAATAATCTAAAGGTGTGTTCTCGTTATGGATCGGTCCGCGTGGCCGCTACAGTTGCCTGTTTTTATCTAGAAATCTAGATAGATGTGGATTATAAATTTTATAGTTTTACCATGTCCGCGAGTTGTTTTTTTTATAATATAATAAGGGACATTATTAATCCACGAAGACGTCTTTTACTTTTTAACCAAACGAACAGTTTTCTATCAATTTCTTAAAAAATTTGGTCTTTTTTTATTGCTGTCTGGGAGTGAATCAAACTTAATAATATTGTAAATTTAATTTATAATGTTAAACTTTTAGATTATCTGATGTGAATGTTTTGTGTAATTCAGTTTGTTTTAAACAGAATTAGTCAAACTTATTATTGCGTGTATTATCTAAGATATTCATTATTTCATTCTATTATGCAATATGTAACTATAAAAGTGTAGAATCAACTTTAGTTAACTTTTTGCGCATGGGAGAAATTCTTGTTGCGTAATGAAGGATTTTGAAATGTTAAGTGAAATTTTTTCAGACGCCGTAAATTCTATCGGATTTTTACTGAATTATAGAATTCTGCCAGAAGAGATGCTGCGCGATCAATATTCCAAAAAAAAATGGTCTAACATCAATTAAACGATATTTCCGAACACATGTGGATTTTTAGATTATTTAATAAACTGTAGCCTTGTTATCAGATCAACTTCGTCTGTAACAGATGCGATAAGAGGAAATCAATACGATCAGGTGAGATGAGTCACTAATTATTCGGTTCATTTCTAGAGGACTTGAAAATTTGCATAGCAAAATATCTCTCGGTCGTACGCTTATGAGCACTCAATCAAATTGGGATATCCTCATTTATGTCGATATCGACAACGAAATCGGCAAATATGACTAAATATTTTAGAAATGTAAAATGTACGATAACAATAAAATTTATTCATGTAAGTTATCAACTTTAAACCTCAAGTTTGGTGGCCCAGAGATAATAATTCAAATCAAAAAATCAGTGATTTCGCGAGCCATGCATATCCGAGGTTGGAATATTACTATAAAACTTTAGGCCATGATTTACTGAGACCTCAATGTTTGATCCTTGCTATGTAGGTGGCTACGTAAAAAGTAATGCTGTAATTCAAACATTGATTGGAATTGTGATCGGTATTTCGAATAGACAAGGAAATGATTTTAGAGAATACATAATGAGGTATGCATATAATCAATTATTTAAGACATGTTTTTGGCGCATCTATACTTCATACAGATTTATTTGCCTCATACAAACGGTGATTATTGTGAATAATTTAGGTTAAGAAGCACTATCAGTCGATCCCTCATATGCTCATGAAACTGTACATCTCAGTTTTTTTAAAGAGTATGTTTTCAAACAACACATTGAATACCCGTAAACCGATGCCCATATAAATGACGTAGAGGCTTATCTATACTGGGTTAAAAAATCGTTCAAAACCGGTGGCAAGACAAGTAGCTATCTAATGCAGCCAAAAATCTAAATGAAATATTTTTATAATTATTAGATGAAAAAATGTGGCGAGAAAGGTTCGGGATAAAGACCACAATAATCCTTCGAGAATATGATTTGTCCCAAAAGCCGAATATTAGGGTTTGGAATCAAATAAAATAGTGTTGTTCAGACGTTGATTAGCATATTCATTTCATCAATAAATTTTAAAATAAACATATAATTTAAAAAAAGAGAGTAGAAATATCAATATATTATATAAAGAATCGGAAATATCAAGTTAGATATAACCTTGCAGATACAAAGTCAAAAAAAATTCAATTACATGTCAAAATTTAACTATTCTTATATTTAGGCACTTTACAACTCGTTTATGTAAAAGGTTTTGAGAATTAAACACTATAAAGCGTTAAAAATAACGCCATTTTGAGCAGAATGGCGCGCACATATAAAAGTTATATGAGTAACGTCCACATAAAAATAACTTATTTTCAATAGGACCTCTTTTGATGAATTCTGGTAGTTATAATCGTTTATTTCTGTAATATGCCATACAATTATATGAATTAACATAAATGGATCCCCTTGGAATAGATTCGAAGAGTTCTTTTGGATTTCCCCGAATTTTTAAACTTTGAAATCAGCATTCATATAGAAAATAAATTTTAAATGACATTGAAAAAAGGCTGTTAGATGGCAAAATACAAGAGGATGCGCGATGACAGTGATAATCTGGCGAACTATCGCGGTTTTTGGAAAGATACTTTGTTATAACCAGAGATATCTACGAGAGTGCATTAAATGAGTACGTATGCAAACTTAGTTATTAAGTTAATATTTTTCATTTTGAGAAGCATTTAAAAATCCTATAATTTGCAATAAAATTTCAGGCCGTTTAAGAAGATAAAATTGATGGAACATATGTGAAAATGGATTAATCAACGTTGTAACGGCCGACCCAATAATCTAATATATTTTTAACAAGTTTTTTTTGACAAAAAAGTGACAACGAAATACACAATATGTTTTTAAGTAAATAACACCAATTATTAACAGAATATTTACCACTTTCATAGTTCTGAAGAAAAAAAAATACATTGTGTGATACTCAAAATGCCGACTAGATATTCAAAAAATATATTTGTTGTCCAATTATTTTCTCATGTTAGCCATATACCTAAAATTTGTAAAAATGACGTTTCTAAACTGTTTAAAAAGGCATGATATATTTCGCTAATTTTAAAATACATGAAAGCACACCTAAAACAAGAAAAATTTTCGATGGCTACTCTTGTGGTTTGGTCTTGGATACGACGATCAAAAGACGATCGATGATATTTAGGATATTTTTATCCCCCAAGATGAAATTAAGTCGGTATTATAAACATCTTAAAATGTAATATAGGTACGAATCTTTTCATGGACAGAATCGTTAGTATGCGACAGAAAATATTGATAAATTTTTAGTTTTATTCTGAAGAATGCATCTTTAAAATTTTTTGCCTAGTAGAAATAAAGAAGAAGACAATTCAAGTTGAAAAACATCGTGATAATTTTCGAAATTTTAGTTCGTTACTTTTAAATTACAAATATCTGATAACGGAACATAAAGTAGACTGCACATAACGTAACGGTTATACGCGTGCGCGAAATTTGGGGCGTAATGAGTGTTTTTACAGATTTTTTTACAAATGATTTCAGACTCTGTAAATAATATTGGATTTCATCGACATTATGGAATTATGATATAATAAATGTTCTGCCAACAATGTTGTGCCAAAATGGTTTAACATCAAAGAAATGATGTTTCTGAAAAGGTTGGAGTTTTGGCGTTATTTTAGAAATCATAGATAAATGTTTAGATAGAATTTGTATGCAACAGATGCAATATTAGAATGTCCATTAGATCTGGTAACATCAATGACTTATTACTAGGCACATTGTTTAACAACTCACAAGTTACACTCTCAAACTTTCTGTGGATGTTTCTAATGTGATCATATAATCGAAGCGGAATTCCCTCAACTCTGTCGATATCCCTAAATACATCCGAAAAGCTTACACAATTTTCTAAAATCTTTAGATGTGAAGATAATTATTATATTTGTTCGTTGAAGCTTTCAACTGTAAACGTAACGTTGAGGGGCCTCAGAAATAATATATGTGACGAGTCAGTCATTTCGTGAGTGGTGCATAAAGGAGATAGGTATTAAACTTAACTACCTTAGGCCATGATTTATTCAGACCTCAACGTTGAGTCCTAGGCATGTATGATGTTAGGTCGACAGATATGTTGTAGATAAAACTTTGATTGGTATTGTTATCTCCGTTCTGAATCAAAGGCAGCTACTATCATTATTTATATTGAGATATATTTTTAATAGTAATTAATTTAGACATGTTTTGGCACGTTCCTTAATTCATACAGATAGATTTGCCTCTAACAGACTTTGTATATTTTTTGATAAATTATGTTTATCAACATTACCAGTCGATCCCCTGTAAATTCCCGAAACTGTCAACCACAGATTGATTTTAGAGTAATTATTTGTAATAAAATACCAGGACTCAGCAACAGGTATCTTTATAATTAATGTGAAGACTATGTGGGAGTTAGACAACAAATACTTTCAAAGCAGTGGCCTAACTAGGATAGGTTTACTGTAATCAAAAATAGCTATACCTTGTTTTAATAATTAATATATAATAAAATGTTGCAGAAGCGTTTTATATATAAGGGCTAGAAGATACATTGGAGAACATACTTTCTCAAAGTGCGAAATACTTGGCTTGTGAATAGGAAATATTGATTAAATATAATTTTATGAATTATTTAATTAATATTTTCCAACATTAGTAAACTAATAAAAACCTCTGGGACCGAGCTATGATATTATTATTAGAAGAATCAGAAATATAAACTTAGATATTATCTTACAGATAACATTTTCATTGAAATCAATTAAATTATTATTAAAATGAAGATTCTCATACATTGAGGTTTATTTTCCTCAAAATATTACAATGTTTTGAGATATACAGATCTATATGATATTAATAACGAAAAAAAATTGTCATTTTTTACCGCCTCGCGCACGCGTATAAAAGTTACGTTAAGTTAAGTCTACATGGAACATATATAATAGAGGTGAGTGATTTGAAACCTGTTTTTCCTTAAAACAAAACGAAAATCGCCGTCTTTTTTATTTCAGTAAAAAATGTTAATAAACTCATACTATTCTTTCTTGATAATCCATGTTTTACGAAATATTTTAAAGACCTTTCTAAAAATTCGACATAGTTTACTGTTGCTATGAGTCTTAATTACGTTTCAAATCATTTTTATGTTTGAAATGTGAATTAATTATAAAACATATGAATTTAGTTTGAATTATATATTTGAAATTTCTTTACCGTAAATGATCTCGCTGAGCTGATTTAAGTTTTTTCAATATATTAGGATTTTATTGGCACTTAAATTAAAAGCAGACCCAAATTCTTACTCAGACGCAGTACGTTGCCGAAAATACTATGACTACAGAATTGTTATGTTCAACATTTTACAATTATGAAATGGAACCATCATGGAATAATACAAAAAAATTCATTTATATATACAAAATAATAGTCAGAGAAAGATAATAATGAGCGAGATCGTGTTACTGCATCGGAAATAAAATCGATATTGAAACATATATATCCAGTATTCATGGATAAGAACATTCCGAAATATAATTCATCTTTACATCGCTCATTTAGCCAAGAGTCCATGTAATTCGGAAGGGTGGCATTATTGAATAGTTGAATATATTATCTAGATTGAAAATAATTATCATAAACAGAAGCCAAAATGTTTAACGCTTCTAGTGCCATAAACATTTGACCAATTTATTTTAAAAATCCCAGTAAAAAAGTGCATTTTTCTACATTATTTTATATGAAGAACAAAAATAGTAACCATTTCCGTTACAATATTCCAATATTCAAAAATTTTTCAAAATTGTATTGGAAAGATATTTTACTAAGATAATAAATATACAGATATTGAATAATACATATTTATTGACAAGAAAATTAAAGCAAATATATGGTAAATAAACGAGATTTATTTACAAACGTGTTTTCCTACGCAAACACCATGTAGTCCTCTTTTACACATGAAGCGAATCAAGTGGGATGTTTTTCACTGCACTTCTGTTCTTACTGCTGCATACCACATATCGTCGTAAATTTCCTCCTGCCAATTTTTCACAGCCAAAAGTCCGTTTCGACGAACTATGGGTTTTAGCTATATTTTTTACATCTAGTCATTTTTCTCTATAGCCTTTTTGACACTGGAAGTAAATTCCAGCCTGTAATTTTCCTATTATTGGAATTATGCTGATAAATTATATTTGAATTTAGAGTCATTCACCACAGATATTATACACTACTTTTTTCCAAAACTTCACTGTCTTTCTTTCATCTATGTATGAGTATAGCTTTTTATCAGATTCATCCACACCACCCATGAATTGATTGTAAGTATGTATCGTTTCTGGCTTGATTTATTCTTTTTACTAATTTCCATGTTTCTTTTTTACTGTTACATTTCCAATATTCTGATAAGTGGAAACGAGGATGACTGGATTTTTTTTGGACTATTTATCACGATGAGAAAACATAAGGAATTTCTCCGTTACTAAAATATTTGGGCTCACCAACTTTCGTTATTTTTGGTTCTTTTGGTATAAGCTTTCTGTTGCGCCTTATAGTGTCAGTTATGTATGTCCCTTTCTCCAAAAGAGACGAGGCTAACTCTCTTCCGGTTTAGAAATTGTGGGTAAAAATATGGCATCCAATGTTGAAATAGTTTCTACCACTTAGCAGTATTTCAAACCACTACAGAACCAAGACCTATCTTTTTTTCATCCTTATATTCATTAGATTACTGCCCCACGATAACAGGAAAACCTAAAAAAAATTTACTAAAACAATCACAGAGCATCCAAAACTTTATGCATCCTTTTATGATGTTTAATATTGGGTAAATATTGTTCGATGGTAGTTTGGCATTTGTTCCAACCAGAGATTCATCTATACTTAGTTGTTTATTTGCACATAATGCTTAAAAAAAACTGTTTTCGCGTGTTCTATTAAAAAGTCTCATCTGGCACAGTGGTTGTATTCTGGATGTCATGGTGATGCTAGAGAGTCAGTGTTGAACAAATGGAAATTTTTTAAAGCAATTGATATCCGTTCATGGAAAACAGGTTAGAAAACCACGGAATATGACGTGAATTTTTATTCCGCTAAGATAAAATAGTAAGCCTTGTGGTAATACCAATTTTCAGGATCACTGCCACAAATGCTTCCATATCTCATATTGTGAAAGGCGTCAAATATTTTGCGCGCGAATGAGGTTTCAAAATTCGGATGTGATTCAAAAAATTGTAAAGCATACTGATTAGTTTCGATAACAATTTTGTTATCACAAAAACTCTGTGAAAAACAAATTGAAATACCCAAGTGGGGCTGCATCACCTTCATGAACATGCTTGTGTCGCCATACTTGAAGAAATGCATGCGGAGTTTGTTTTGTAAACGTGGCATTTGATGGTAGTTCCACAAATTGCGTATTTGATTGAATCGTATTTTCAAAGTCATCCTGACTATCGCTGCTGTCAGTAATAACAAGCTAACTCCGATTTAAAAGGAACCATAATATCAATTCCACTATCATTCTCGTAATCACTAACCCAGTTTTCAAATTGTTATATCATTTCAACGTCTGTATCTGAAAATTCACTTGTGTCCGACATTTTGAAATAAAAATTCGAAATATTAATACAATGATCATCACGATGTTGTAGTAAAAAAATATGCATTCGAAGATAGTTAGAATGCAAGATAATGAATAAAAATACCAAAATGTTGACACGACATCCACCCGCGATCGCCAAATGTGAACTCTCAAAAAGCGCGCTATCGCGGCGCAAGCATTTTTGCGTAGCTAGCAAGAGCAGCTCGCCGGCGCTCCTTGGCACATAAAGGGTTAATATGAAATTAACGATTTTGTCTTTGAAATCTTATTTTCGACTATTAGCAAGAAAACATCGTTTTACGAAAATGAATGTTAGTTAGTCAGATTTGGGTTGCAATTCGGTAATATCAAAGAAACCCCAATATTTGTGATGATCCCAGAATGCTTACAGTACATTTATTTCAGTTATAACAAGAGAACATTTTTTGCAGATTAAATACAATTTAAAGCGATTGTTTAAAATATTTATCAAAACGATTGTATGCAAAATCGAATATAGTCTCAAAAATGATTTATAATTCGTACCTATTTCAAAAAAAAAAGATTCAGGTCTAGGATAAACAGAAACCCAAAACGTTTTGATTTCCAATTATCTAAATTTTTAGTTGACAAGATACTTATTTAAATAATCGAAATACTAATCATTTGTATTTATATTAACCTCATCAGCTATTGATGCTGGAAGTAATGCAGCGATACTTCTCACATTAGGTGATCTTTTGATAGATTCGAGACATGATCGATAGATTAATAGTGGTTTAAGAGCGAATCGTTCTAACTTATCGGAATAAAATGCAGCTCCATACCAACCGCCAAAAACATATAGCATAGAATCATCAATAATAGCCATCTTGTGGTAAACCATTCCGCTTTTCAGAGACTATTTATTATATTCGCTTACGTAATCCAGTTTTAACCATTCAAGAGATTCCAGATTAATTCTCTAGATGCCATTATAAAACCCAAACTGCCTATCATCGACGATATCACCACCGCTGAGATAGCCCTATTTCGTCGAAATATGAATGGCTGATGATTCCGATCGATTGGAAACTCCCCATTATTCGACTGAGTTTGTCTTGTAGTCAACCTATTTGTAGAAAAATCGAAAATATTGACATGTTGAAATTTATGAGTTTGGTTTTCTAAATATCCTCTAAAACAATAAAATCTCTAAATATATTAAATTTACTTGTTATGGAATACAGTTGAAAATAGTCTTTTTGTTGAGCTTAGTTTGGGTGCATTTTGAGCCACCAATGTCAATCTAGCCGTCTTCAAACATAATTTGAACATTTTATCCAAGAATTGATTGTACGCAAAACCCAACTAGTATGTACAGAGATTCGCTGTGATAAAAAATACAACTGTCATACATGGGAGGAGGTGAATTTTGATAATACACAGTTGTGTGAGCAGATAAAGTTTCTCTGTGCCACTACTAATATCAAACACTAGTAGTAGATTCGTTAGATCACTTGGGTCTTTCGGATTTTCTCCTCCAAATATATAGACTAAATTTCCAAAGGCACAAATTGCCGACAATATAAATCTATTTTCTGTTTCAAACTGCCTAGGGTAGCGTTTCCACATTTCAGTTATAGTGTTATAAATCCACAGTTCATTGTATATGGTAGTCCAACAATTGTAGCATCCCCCATATATGATGATAAATTAATTGATAGATGTCATAGAGTGGCCGGCACGAAATGTAGGTGCAGACATGACACCTAAAATATTCATTATAAACATAAACTCTTCAGAGAAATGATCAAATGTAATAAATTGATTTTGACCAATACATACACACGAATCGAATTTCTCTCAAAATCAAAATTTTATATTTTTCACTCTGTATGATCAAATTTTTCACAGTTTATCAATTTCCTATTTCCAAATCAAAATTTTAACATACATTAATCAAGATTCATTGATCTAATCATTTTTCCTTCACATCAACAAAGATTTAATCATCAAATTGATCACTTATAATTTGCCCAAATCTAAAAACCAATCATAATTCTCAAAATTTGTTGATATTTGTTTCAAATAATGGATAAATACATTTGTATTACTCGGTATAATGATCTTGTATTAAAGTTCACTTAAATGAAGAAGACAAAATATTTTTGGCGTTTCACTACTATTAAGAGAGTTTTAGACAATGATATTTTATCAAAATTTAAAATTAATTATTTGCATCATAAATTATTTGTGAGAGTGCTTTTGAGATACTGCCGTCTGAATATCATAAAAATTTACGTTTTACTACATCTACATCAATCTTTCACAATATAGGGTTTTAGGTCGAAATCAGCGTTTGTCAAGTCCGATTTGGCCGACGAACAACCAAATTTTACTGGAACAAAATATAATACATTGATAACAGCTGCACCATTTTAGAGTGGACAATCGCTAATATTGATCGAGAACACTTTTATAAAATAAATTAAATGAATTGCGGTCAAACTTCATAACTAGTGGCGGGAAATAGAACAACATTGAACTAAATTAAATCATGATCACCATCATTTAACATGAATTAAATACATTTTAGTCCGCAATAAAAATAGAATTTTGAGCTGACGAAATCCAACAGCTCACGGATCGAAAGTATTCACTGATTAAAGCAATTGAATCTTTATCCGATCAATGCATTGAACTCGTGAAGAGATATATGTTTAAGAATATACTTGATTCGAGGATTTGCGTGGATGCTTTAATTAAAAACCCGCGCATGCGAGCTCGCGTTTTTCAAAATGATTGTATACACGGAATTGGTGACGATAACCTATTATGAATCTTTAATCTATCAACCAGTTCGTATGAATTAATATGTTACAAGTGTTAATTCGTAATAGAATCTCGTAATTTAGTTTGTTATGTTTGATAAGAACAATTATTCATATCTCTCACCGAATATTATCTAAAGATTTGACTCAAATTTCACTGATATTTAAAGATGTTTTGCGAGACTTATAATCACACAAAAGCTTCATTAACCATTTTTAACATTTTTTAATATAATTTTTAAATAAAGTTTGTATGTTTTACAAAAGGGCGTTAATTTCGAGTATTTTTCATTGGTGATTATATTTAACTCTAAAAAATGTTGACCAAAATACAATTTAAATATCTAAAAATTTATTGCCGTCATTTTTGAACATAGAAAATCATATTGTATAAATTGTCTAAAAAGAATCATTTTAAAATATATATTAGCGCAACAATTCACCTGGGTACGTTCGGCAGATTAATGTTTTTTATGATGTCATAATGGATGTGATATGAACTTCAAGGCATATCTAAATATAATGATGATCATTTTTAGGAATGTACATAGACCGAAAAATCTACCAAAATTTTCTTAGAATTCATATATCTCAATAATACATGAAAATTATCCCCATACTATGATTTGAACATACATTCAAACATATATCTTATAAAAGCCAGCAGATTGCGTACATTGTTTAATAAATCCACGAAAAGAAGCAAAAATGAAACGAATACATGGTTAAAAACAATGTAACAGCTTTTTTACTGTAATATAATGCACAGAAATGTCTTCCATAATAAATAAGAGCTAGTTATATCGTATTGTTGTCATGATATAGTTAATTCCATGCTCATTATAAAGATTAACCGATATAAACGTATATTAATAAACACTATTATCCTCTAATTTCTATTATCAATTAAAATTTTTTGAAAATATCACTAATTACAATTGAAAGATGAGAATAAATTCGAAATTCAGTTACGGCTGCAGCCTGAAAGTCTATGAAACATAAAATATCTAATTAAACGGCCAATATTCCAGTAAGTTCTATCCCTATTTAACTTAGCGGCTATGGGTTTACCTCTATAACTATAAAATCGATAAGTTTTGTACACAATATTGTTTGATTAACAGTCAAATCTGTAATTTTTTTGTTATATCTAAAAACAACAAAGATTGGGAAGAACGACGTGCTTTTCGAAGATACGAAAACGTAAATAGATTATACCATCTTAATCAATTTATATTTTCGAAATAAAACAACAGGATGTCCCAACAATGTGACACAATTTTTGTTTTGATTATAAATCAAAAAATCAAATTTGAAGCGTGATAATATTGATTAATAATATGCATCATATTATCTTTTAATAAAAAAACATTTTTCTATCATAGGTTTTCGAGATGTATTACGTCAAACATTTTTACTCAGTTGTATAAGCATACAAAACAGGTTAACGATAGGATATTGCTATAAATTACCCTTTTCTATTATTTAGCTCAAGCCTATATCATATCACAAATCACATTCAGCTTATACCTCAGTTTAATACAAAAAAATTCATATTTAAAGATAGATGATATGTATTGAGATGAGCATAGATCGATCAAAATTTTCGTACAAATTAGTTCAAATATCAAAAATTATATTAATGACAAACAAATTTTTATAAATTGGGTTCATCAACAGCAAATATTATGAGTTTCAGCCTCTGATATGATGACAAAATTTATGGCTTTTCGCTTTTGAGAAATAAATATTATCCCATCTTGATAGACACTAACCCAAGCTTCTTTTAACCTTTGTCTTAATTTCTCAATACTAGCAATACAAGATATATCAATTAATTGACTACCCATCCCCATATAGCATGATCCACGTGATTTAATTCTATGCATTTAGATGGTCATTGAGTCGTTACTATTATATCTGGTATGGTTTTTTTAAATATTTTTGACTAAATTCATTTTCTAATCCAACTCAAAAGGTTTTGCTGAACATTCATCTTTTTTTCTGAGCGTTTTGTATTTGATAGCTTAAACCTATTTTCTTTTAAATAAGCTAGGATTTAGGGATATTTTTTACCATTCGATGTGCCCAATTTTGTTTCATATGAGTTTCTTTGGATATTTGATGAAAGCTCAGTTGATATAAATCGAATTTTCTGACTTAAAATATGATGTATAAAGTTGTAAATATTTTCTCTCTTAATAGATGATGGTCTTACTCTCTGTGATTTTCGTACGATATAGCTTGTTGTGTCTTTTACTAATCATTTTATCTCGTGTTTATTTCGATNTTTTGAGTTTTTTGGATATATGACGAATGCTCAGTTGATATCAATGCGAATTTCCCGACTATAAATATGTCGCTAAACGTTGAAAATATTTTCTATCGGAACAGATGATCGTCTTCCTATCAGTGGTTTTCGTACGATATAGCTTGTTGTGTCTCTTTACTAATCATTTTATCTCGTGTTTATTTCTATATTTTTCTATCTGAAAATAAACTCATCAGCTTTTTTAATGCCTGTTGGAATACCCCTCGTAAAATCGTATGATCAGCTAGCCTTTTTCAGATATTTTCGGGCTATGCGTGCACCTAAGAGTATTCTTGTGTCCATCTAAACTGGAAATATTCACACTCTAGAGCTGTAACCAAATCTCTCTTTAAATTCCTAACTATCGAGCATGTGCACTGAGATTAAATATTACGCTAGTTTCAAGAGATGCTTGATATTTTACAAAATGACGAAAGTGCAATATTGTATTAGCTCTAAAAGAACATCATAAATTCATTAAATACATGTTCGTTTGACATTGATTTAGTATAACAATAGAGTAAAAAACTTGCGAGGCTCTTCTAAATAACGCCGAAATGAATATTAATTTTAGAATACTCTGTTCTACGTTACTATTATAAAAATAAAAGAGGTTTTTTCTTGATGCTATTTTTTGCTCACTGAAATAAAGCATAAACAATTGTTTCTAATAACTGGTCATTCCCCTTCGACTATCACTTCCATCTTTTGGTATTTGTGAATAATGGTAGGTGGCAGCTAAGATTTTTATGCCTGTCCAATCGGAAGAGAAGGCATAAACGTATATTTACAAAAAATAAAAACTGAGAAAAATATATACAACGGAAGGCATAGAACTTCTACAGTCAGAAAATTAGGTAGAGTAGAGAAGAAGAAAGTAATTTTCGAGGAGATTCCTGTCAGAAGTCCAAAAAAAGGCATATTCACATCATTAGCAGGTAGGTTTTACCGTGCTTCATAATAGGTACAATGTGCTTAAAATGTTACAGTCAGTTGAGCTCCTATTTTGAGAATCTTACTGTTAATCATTCACAACAATTTATTAACGGACAAAATGATTCGTTTACGAATACTATTTAACGGATCCAGTGAGTCTCAAAATGAAGTGAGCATCCTCAATAAGAAAATAATCTAATAACGAAGACGGCGAAAACGAAGAAAATACACTGGATCAATTCTTCCAAGAATTTATATGAAGAAGACGAAATTCCGAAAATTTGTCGAAAAGACTTTGATATTTAATTAGAGGTGTCAAATTTAGAGAATATTCATCTTTCCAGTTTAACTCAATCAAAATATATTTAAAAAACGGCAATAAATATATAAATTTTTACTTTATTTTTCTTATGTGGTTTTAGTATGTTGTGTTATCGATGACCATTATTAATGTTTATATCTAATAAGAGCGTTTTTAATATCTGAAAAATCAAGAAATAGAGCTAGAAAAACACAAAACGTACTGTTTTTGCACGAAATTTATAGTTTAGTGGCGACGATCTTATTATTCACCCTGAATTGATATTTACCAAAATTAAATATGGTTTTATCTATGCATACATATATTTTAACAGCAATTCTTGGAACTAAGTTTTCTTATGGTTTGTAAAACCAATGTCGATTAATTCGAAAGTTTTTATATTTTGATTGGTTGATTTTCATGTGAATAACAATATACGATTTTGTCTGAACGAATGCGTCTTGAGTACCGTTTTTGAAAAATACTATAAAACTTGGACCGAACTATCTTTTGTAACGTTGATCGAAGTAAAAAATGTTCGAGAATGCATCTTTTTATTGACGAAAAAATTATAAGTGATTTCGTATTTAGAAATGCTGATTCATTTTAAACACCAAAGCAACGATTTTCTAAATAACAAAAATATCGATACCATGGTTTCAATCTCGATTGTATTTGAAGGACTGGATAATTTTCTTATATCAACAATAATAGACAACCTTTCTTCTTAACAAAAAATATAGCCATCGTAATTGTATATTAAAAAATGTATATGGGAATTGAATGAATGTTCGATTATATATGGTTTATGCACTCAAACTAATGAAGACCTGATATATTTATCAAGATAAAAAAAAAGCAAAAATATTCACGATTTAATTCACTCATTTTTTCAGGAGACCCATTTCCAATTTACTAAAATTGTTCATTTACTCACAATACATACCGTATTTTCCGGTCTTCAGAGCGCACGCATATATAAGAAGCAACCGCTAAATTTTCAATAAAACTGTATTTTATAAATATATAAAAGAACACAAGTATATATGTCGAAGGGTTAATCTCTGCAAAACACCAATGGCTTGTAGTCAAGAAAGGACGTTAAACGGTGAAAATTCATACATTCGACTCTGGGTTCAAATGTTCTCCAAGGCTAGGAAAAAGCCCATACTTATACACCTGAATTTATGTTAAAAATTTTTAGAAAAAAATGAAATATATGCATACAAAATGCACGTAGACTTCACTTGACGAAACTCTTAGAGGCGTGCGAGAAAAAGTTCGGTGTTATAATGGATTTTATATGTTTACCCCTTTTCATTCTGAATCAGTGAATGGTATTTGATTTTTACTGTATTATGGAATTCATCAAGAGGACATTTTCTGCCCCCAGCGTTCCTTAAAATGGTCGACTATCAAAATAATGATATTTTATATGAGGAATGAATTTTAATCTTCTTGTATTAACTAAATCCAAATTTGTTCGATCAATTTCGTCTGTAATCGTCTCGATATAAAAAAATCGAGTTTGATCTGTAAGATGAGTCACTAATTATCTGGTGTATCTCTTGTGGACTCTATAATGCTTTTGACATAAGTTCTGTGGGTCCTTGGTTTGTGGGCCCTTAATCCAATCGGGATAGCGTATTTTCTGTAAATATTGCCAAAGACACCGCAAAGATGTCGATGTTTTTTGGAAGGGTTCAATGTCTGATAACATTCAGATTGGTTCATGTGAACCGAAAAAAGTAAATCTAACTTTGTATGGCTTGATATAAATAATTAATATCGAAGAATCAGTCATTTCACGATCCATGCACTAAAGAGGTATGAATTTACTCTAGAATATAGGCCAATAATTACTTTGACCTCTACATATGGTGTTTGGTATGTATGCGCCTTCGTCAAAAGTAATGTTCTTGATTAAAATTATGATTTCTCTCATCATCTGTGTTCCGAATATAATAACAGGCACTCTCAAAGAATTATTAATGAGGTATTCCTATAATCAACAATTTTAAACATGTTTTGGGAGGATCGCTAATTCAAACAGATAAATTTGTCACCTACAAGGGTTTGCTTTTTTTTTCATAATTTGGATTTAGCAACATTGCCAATCGAATTCCCATATGTTCATTAAACCATCAAACCAGTTTGTTTTTTAAGTATGCTTTTAAATAACACACTAGGACCCGTTAGACTGTGTCCATACAAATAACGAAGATGCTTACTATACCTCAGATAAAAAATCTGTCAAAAGCGGTTGCAGAAAAGGAGTAATTTACCGTAGTCAAAAATCGATATAAAACATTCAAATAATTATTAGATATAAAAATGTCGATAGAAAGATTATGGAAAACACCGAAAGATTTCTTCGATAATACAATTTCTTATATTGCCGAATACGAGGCTTTAATCTAATATAAATATTTTTTTTAAGATGTTGATTCGGACATTCATATTTAAAATTATTAAAATGAAAGTGCTACTTTATCAATCAGGCACAGAACTATAATCATATTATCAAAATAGTCAGAAATATCAAGATATATATATGACGTACATATAAAATGTCAATATAAAAAATTATTTTAATGTCACAGTGAAACAATTCTTATACATAGACAGGTTACAAGTCGCTCATGTAATTATATATGAGAAAATCACTCATTAAGGTATTTTAAATCAAAAAATTATCTATTTATAACCACACAACCGATGCGCACAAAGTTGGACCAAGTAAAGTTTATCACAATATTGATTATATCAGAAATTATTCAACAACAGTGTAGACTGTTTGCTTTTGTGATGATATAAACGAAAACTTAATAAATTCAGATATATGAGCGCACAATATCTTTGTTTCAATTAGAAATACACTTCAAATAATGTATTTCATTCTTGATATTTACTGTTGATGTCATTAAAATCAAAAATTTTCTTAACTGAAAATCACAGAATATTGAAAACAATACCGTCGATAAATTTACATGCTGTTCCAAAAAAAAGAAACATGGTTTGTGTTTGTATGATACAGCGTTGATCATCAATTTTTCAGTTTTGTGTAATCAACATTCCATTCTGCGGTACGGCAGCTGGAATTGTACATTCCATTTTGCAGTGTGCTGGCTACATTTAAATAGAAAATGAAGAATATTTGATGAACCAAAGTGAAAAGTGTTCTGTTTCCTATAATTAAAGAGCTCTGCTTTCAAATCCAAAAATTTCCAAACAGGTGTAGTGTTTCATCGTTGCCTTCGGTTACTCGCCATTTTTTTGCCTCCATAAAATCCATTCCTGAACCCACTCGAAAATTTATTTTCTAAATGGAAGCTGACTGTTTCGCAGGGGAATCCGCGAAAATCTGAGCAACTCTTTGACCTGATTGAAAGTACATCAACTAGTATAATTTTGAAGACTGCATGGTCTTTAATAAACATATGGAAAACTAACTACTTCATTGCATAAAAGGCATTCCAAGTGAATCAATATGTGGTAATTACTTAGTTTTTTTATACACCATTATTTAATTTTTTTAGAACTTTTGTGAAATTTCAGCGTCGCCATAGAAGTCGAAAGATGATTGCGCAAAACGGAAAAATGAATTAGCAACGCTGTAAATCACAGAAATATAATTCCAACTTATACGATTGATAATAAATAATCTTGAGCATATCTTGCATTTAAATACAAATTTTGAAGGTATTCGTTTAATAGACTATTCATATGTCGCAATCAATTTTCAACATAGCCAAGTTTAAAGAGTACGCAATCGGATTACGATGAGATATTTCTTTGAGTTCATAAAATTATTTTATGTAGGTCTAGCATATATCATACTACAAACCATAACCGGTTTCTATTGCATTGACCGAGAGAAAAAACTATATTATTTACATATAGATTCACCCTTTTCTAAGTTTCGTTCAGAATCCGGGGTTTTTTAAATTTCAAAAGACATAAGAAAACCATTCAGCCCTGGTGCGAATTAACATGTTGCAATAAGACACGATTATGATACTTTTTTTACTAATGGAATTTAAAATATAAATAAAAAAACGCTGATGAGTTTGTCTAGGTGTAAATGCTCTCAACATCGGATAGATGTATTTCACAAACATACCATACAAGATCAATCGTTTAAAAACCGAATGGCGATGAGACTCACATCATCGGACATAAGGTTAAAATTAGAAACACACTACGAACAAGGGCGAAAATATTTCGCGTTGTATATCCGAATAATTCGTGAAATATCAATTGAAATAGTTTTAATTTGATTATATCCAAGAATCTCACATAAATGTTACAATAGTAGGCTTTAGAATTATGTGCCAGTATATAATATTATACACTCTGATACACAAAAGCGATAGACTATATTACCAACAGAGAGCTCTATTCCCCTTAAGTCGTTTTATAAGACCTAACTATAACGTTTAGCCGTTTTGGAAATGATATATGAACGTAATTATGTATTTTTTAGCATGAATTATTATTGACAATGAGCCAACAATATCTACATAATAAATCGAAAATCTTTGAGCCTTTTCGAAACTTCTTAAATCAGTTTTGTGTATTATATTTGTGATTTACCAATGCAGCAAGTAAAAAAAGCAAATACGTTCGATTTTGCCATCATAAATTCTCAGCCAATAACATATGATAAGCAATGTTTCGAGCGCTCCGTTTTGTCAAAAATCATTAAGCGAAATTTGTTGCAGATATTTGAAATCTCTTTTCTAAATGCCTTCTGAATGATTTCGACACGCCCTTTTCTTACAATGAGACATAATATTCCATCTATTATATATAAATTTGATAAATGCATTTAACCATTGTTTTATACCTTATGAGAGGCTGATAATAAACCTCGTACGTTTTCGAAAAGATTTATAAATTCGACATAAACATGACAAGTTCTTGCATCTTTTACATGGATATATCTCCAGCGACTGTATATAATGCGAAAAATTCTGAAAGAATGTCAGAAATCGCTTTTTCCTTCCACGTTGTACCTAAAATTTTGTAATTATACTCCTTAAGTTCCGTGATCGTTGGTGTTCTCATATCAACAATTTTTTTGTCTTTCTTATATAAACTAATGCTTTCTGGTCAGTCATCCATATAGTTTTTTTTTCGTATATATAATGTCTGAACTTTCGACATGATCATTTAAATAGAACCCATTCCATATCAATGGCTGAATACTTTCGGTTTCGGAGATATGTTTTTTGTAGGGATAAGAGATCGTGTACAAATGATCTAAGAAGTTTTGAAAGAGTCAGCCTAACTACTATTAACATGCTCTACATTTGTAGGCAAAAATTTTTAGTAAAATCAAAGAATTATAGAACACTTACTCTAGTGGATAACTTTGTTATGCTTAAGAAGGCGTTTTCAGTGATATAGGCAGAAAAAAGCTCTATCCCATTTTCACAATTTCATACTATGGTGAAAATAAGTGTGAAAAAATTGTTTAAAAATCGGTTGTAAATGTGCCACAAACCAAAAAAATGCCCCTTGATGCATGTTAATTTTTTTGATCTTTTCACATCAAAAGAGGCTTTAACAATTTCGTGAAACGGTATAAACTACCAAAAAATGTTTAGAATCTGACGCATTCTACCTATGATTGGGTAAATTTGTAAAATTCATTGGTTTAAATTTTACTTAAATTGAATTATTTTCTTCAGAATTTATATAATATTATCGATATGCTCTGTCTAGTTTTTTGAGAAAATAAAAATATCATCCAGATATACAAAACAGTATTATCACAGAGATAACATAGAGTGCATGAACCTTTTAAAACTTCTCGGTGCAATTAACAGTCCGAAATTCAATAAGTTAATATCGTACAATTCTTATACAATTCCAATCAATCTCGACTTTTTTAATTGTGATGATTCTCCGAAGCGCTCTTCTAGTACGCAGAATATATACACATAAAAGTTAAATATTTTTTCTCCTTTATGACGAACAAACAACTGGTGAATTAAAGGAAGCTTGTATTCACCACGCCTATTTCCGTTTTTTTACATGTATGAATATCAACACACATTAGAAGAATTCAATCCTTATTTTTGAACAAACTGACTGGTGAACATCACGGAATTTAGCTTTGTCAAAAAATGCCACTCTTCAAATTGATGACTTGTATGTGTATCAACTTTTGAGTTGAGATGATGTGAAATAAGATACGGTTTCTGACTAAAGGAACAAGCACCATATATTTTAATACGGTGTTCTGAAAAGAAAGCAGCGTTGATAATCTTTTTAATTTTGAGATGGAAAGCAGTCTTATTTAGTTCGTTAAGTATTGCTGCAATACAACTTATTTGGGGTAAATTTCTGTTTAAGTTGTAAAAAGTATTGAACATGATATCGTTATCAATGCTCTTTGTTAATGTATTAATCATACACATATCGACTACACGACAATGTTTATTTAGAATGTCGTCACTAAGATCATGATATTCGCAGATAACTGTTTTGAATATATTCAAGATAAAAAGTCATGATTTCATACGATAATTTCATAATGCGAGCTGCTTGCATTACATCACAAGGCTGATCCGTTTACATAATTAAGTAATTTTGAAAAAGTGAAAGTTTGTAAGAGGATAAAATACTTATTAGATAGGAGAGAAAAGGATGAGCCTGTATCAATTAATGCTGTAACGACATTAAATATCTTACACCAACATCCATGCATGGTAGGTAATGTCAGAATGAAAATAATGAAGCAATGTAATGACGAATCGTATGCGAAAAATATCTAAAATTGTCCGATTCACATATTCTGTCGACGAGCCATTTTGTCCAGCGTTTGAGACATACTTTATTTACTCTGTATTGGGTTTTATTATGTACACATCCCGTATTTTTTGCATGAGTCTTCTTGAATATACTTCTTTTTAGAAGAAAGGATCCTAAAAAGCTCGAGTGCAGCATGCATTTCTTCTACTAAGGCCTCAA
>JWZT01001639.1:71634-85715 GCA_000827895.1 Thelohanellus kitauei | reverse complement strand
ATAAAAATAATTATTACAAATCTTTGCGCACAATAACCAACGAATATCCAAATTCTCAAATTATTAATGAAAATTGGTAATACTTGCAATCATGTTTAATTTTATCTGAAATTTTTTATTTTATTTTTTCAATAACGTATATCAAAAATTGTTAATAGACAGGGATTTGAGCTCAGTTTCTTACAAAATCATTGGCTTAAAAGAAGAATCAAATAATAAATATATTTTAATAAATGATGAACAATGTAGTGTTTCAACAGACAAGTTTCATATAATATCTGTGAAATGCATCTGGAAATTAGACAAACGACTCCAGAGTTTGTTTAAATTAACTGTTAAAATGACCGATTACAGTGTAAATTACTTAAAACCAAGATGTTTTTTAGAATTGTTTTAATCTAAATATTTGTTAAAGAGCCTTAAAAAACCTTTTTGGCTTAAAAATTGTAACAATTTTGTTACTGAATTTAAAAATATTTGAACAACATTGAACACATCATTTTTGGATTAATAATTTTTTTTATATATACTTTTTTTAGTTGTTCTGGGTCTGCCCTCTTTTCATTATATCGTTTTTCGTAAGTTTCCGTGTTTTTTGATTTTCTTAAAAAGGATAATAATAAAAACATAATAGTAAATATTTTTTACATTTATGAATCGTTTTTTAGCTATAAAAATAAAACATTTTTTAAACGCGCTGATTGTTTTGATATCGTAACTTTATTATATGCTCGATTCGTAGAATCACGTGATGTAAATCATGGATCTCAAACACGCGTTACGATGTCGCTTGGAACAAAAAAATCTTGCGTTAAACAATGCGCAGTACCTAAAATCAGATTTTGAGATTAAAACTTATACATAAATAATTTAGCAATATTATATTTTCAATTTGTTGTTTCATTGTTTTTTAATAAGTTTGACATGCGCAAAATATACCTAGGCCTTTATCTAGATTTTCGTAAAACATATATGAAACAAAAGAATGAATATGACAATATTATATAAAGGAGACTTGGATTTAAATAAAAATTGATCAAAACAAAGATGTAAAATGGGGAGATAGTACTGCCCACGATTGACGCAAAAGGTAGTGAGAACTTGTATAAATTTTGATATTGATATAATGACTTCAAATTGCTCATTTGGTTTAAAAACATATTTCGAACGCAAAAATTATTAAAAATTTCAACTTTTTCGTTTTATCAGTTGTTTAAAATATGACGTTTTTAATCTCATGGGTTCATTAATCTGATTATTTTGACATTAACTTAATTAAAACAAGTTTGGAAATATAGGTTCTTACTCTGACGCCTTATCTTCATTTGTTTTACATTTCTTCCAAAATTTTAATAACTCAATGAATAACCGTAATGGTCTTGAATGAACAACAGTTATTATTCATGAGAAGAATATCATTCAATATAAGAACATCCTTTTACAACAATATATGAAACACTACATGATAGTGTTATAGGTTTGAAATGATGAATTTGGTCTGATGATCATTTCGAGTATGCCTTTCCTTGTGTAGATTTTAACACGTTGAATAATATATGTTGAAAAATAACCAAAAAGCTTGTCCCGTAATAAAATAGACATTGCTTGAGAATCATATAGATTTAAAATGGATATTTTTAGTTTTTGATTCCAACTAAATTTAATTCATATTTTGCAACATCGACGGGAATTATATCCATTGAAATAATGATAATGAATCATATTACGAGCACCAAAATTTGAAGTGATTTTTTTTATAGAACCCTGAGTTTGAAATCTAGTTTTTATCATTTAATTGAAACATTCGTGTATATATTTTGTATTTGCTATATAAACCTTTTAGAACATTTTTTATTATTTTATTTGAAGGCAATTTATTGCTAAATCATGAGTTAAAACTGAGAACTGTGTTACATGTTTTGAAATGAAATATTATGAATCAAAAATAATATACCTTTGCAAGTATTTTTTCAGCCACTCGATTGTTTGACAGATTATTGCCCTGTTCGTGTTTGTCAAACTCTTCATCATCAGCATATTTTGAGATTATGTCTAATACATAAATTTCTGTTACATTTGAAGATATACCAACATTATTATCAGGTATGTGTAGAGGCTATTGATTCGTACAACATATATAAAAGTTAAATATTTATCATAAAATTGACATTAAAACTTAATATTAGATGCAAATAATTGTAATTAATCAATTTTAAATAACAAATTTAATACCAACGGTATTTGTAAATTTGCAACAAGTAAAATGGTGAAATCCATTAGTGTTATACGTTTCCAATTAAGCGCGTTCTGATTTTTCGATTCGTTGATAATTTGTACAAAATGTCGTCCGATTTTCCAAAACTCAAGACTAAAATTGTTGAAAAAATGTTTAAATATATGAATAATGAGAAAAAATAATCCAAACAAATATCAAATTCAGTTTTTGGCAAAGGATGAATAGACAAATTTTATTAAAAGAAATAATATATTCATGAATATCGCTGTTCATTATTTTGGATATCGAATGTATTTATAAACAACATACACTTCGTTCAAAGGGTAAAACAATTGAATGAGGAAAAATATTTCGAATCGAGATGAGAACGAACCTAACCGACACATATGATAGGGAATGGAAAATGATAATAATTGTAGGAACATCAATTAATTAATCTTAGCGCTATATTTAAAAGTTGATGCATTTTTCAATTGACTGTAAATGTAATATAGTCATATATCATAATCTGTGTTTCGACAGTGATTCGAGGGATAATGTATCATCATATTCAATAATTTGTGTATAAATTTGAAAATACGCGAATAACCAATATTTCTAAGAAGCAAGATTAGACAGTTTTAGTTGGTGATTTTATCATTCAGCATACCCTACATAAAATATTCAAACATGAATAAAAATAATTTTCCATTCCGATGAATAATTACTTAATTACATCTTGCGCCAAATAACAAATGTTAACATAATTAAAAATCAAATACGCGAATATTATCATCTTCGAATAACTGATCCGGATCATAAAAACCGATTCCTGAAATTGATGTTTGTATTTGATCATCAGTAATAATGTGAAGACGAATTTAATGAAGCCGAATCGTCGTGGATCAACCATTGAACGCTCACACAATAATTTATAAAATAAATGTCGTTCTCTTTCTTAAATTATATGAAATTACGAACATTGAAACAGTCAAACAAAATTTCATTTATTTTGATTGTGTTTTAAAAATGAGAACAGAATATTTTTTTGACAATTTATGTACCTACAAAAAATTTCCGACAATAATGTATGGAATTCCTGCTAATAGTTTAAAAACATGACATTGATATATTTCAATTTTATTTGCCACTGCCAATTTTTGCAGTGTTATTCTAGATTAATGATTGTTTAGTTGTCCGTATTATAAAGGCGAGGATTGAAATAATTCCCATAATTTATAACATAACATGATATGAATTCATCATGGGTTATTTTACCTGTTCGCAATATTAAAAATAAATTTATGTTTATCATTCGCATTGGAGATTTTGCTCGAATCCTCAAAACATTGAAATTTTAGGTTTTAAATTCATCGATTTCGATTAAAATGATTTTATAGGAAAAGAATCAACAATTCTTGAGAAATGATAAACGTTAAACCGAAAAATTCTTTCGTAAAAGGATAAATATATTCCTTGAAATGACTAGGAGTCTATTCTCGAATATAATGGACATTCTCATCGAGCCTCAATCATAATATAAAAGAAATAAAGATAAATTTATTAAATATAGAGACTTAAATCTTATAAAAAGCAAATCGACAATAGTTTTCAAACTTGCGATTAACATCCACATTTCGAGCATTTGAGGGATATCGTCAAATAATTAGAAAACTCAATAGAATGATGTAACTAGAAGATGTAAATATAATTATGATCAAATTCTAATTTATTTATTCATATTATTTCATAGATTAAGAAGAAATAAATCTCAATAACTTTATTCAACCATCAAACACCGAATTTATTGAGTAATCCAATTATTAAAAAACACACAGGGAGGTTGTGTACCAAATCATCATGGCCAAGAACCGAAATTATCATCATGTACACACAAAATAAACGATTAGTAAAAAGATCAGATATTTTGTCATGTGGTGGAATGATATTCTTATACACTTTGTGTGTGACAAATTCGAACATATAACGAATATTGTTGCTAATTTTTAAAGCGCCTTGATAATGTCGACGATCAATATTTAGTTCATTTTAATTCATTTCCATTGATTTTAAACACAGCTACACCTACGAGATGATAGAAATTATTAAATTCATCGATTTTTCTGTTCATGAACCAAATTTTTATTCATTTTATATCTGCGTTTATCAATTTGAAATTGGTGACTGTTGAAAACAATCTAACTTTTGTGGAAATGAATTCTAGTCTTTTTTTCACATTATATAGGTTCGAATATTGCATGTTAAATAATGATAAGACAAAATACTTGATGTTATTGTACATGTGATGAAATGAATGTATACATATGAATTTTTTAGAGTTATCAGGGAGAGGGGGGGGGGTGCGGACGTGTGTGACAATAGCTGCAAGTTCCCACTTCAAGGATTTAAGCAATGGATGAGATAAATTATATATAGGATGAGTAATATGAAGATTAATGAAATCTGATCCATGTTGAAATTGTTTGATTGGAATCTTATTACAACCATAACAAACATGGATTACTCTTAAATTTATGAAAGAATTTATTAGAAGGAAAAAAAGATAATTTTTAAAGTTTTTTTACATGAATTTTTTGAAAAAATATTGTGATATTTATAGAACAACAAAATAAAAGCGCAACTCGCACAAATGCACTTTGGCCGGGTGGCGTTGTCTCGCTAGCCGTATTTGCTCCTATGGGATGTTCGACAGAGGATCCTGGTGTATTTCCTTTTGCATCATTTCCTATTGATTGCGAATCTATATCCCCGTCTGGTTATTTCGTAGGAGTCTTCTAGTTTTAAGATCAAGCGTTTAATAAAAAGATAGTTGTCAAATTAACGTGATAATTTTTATCACAGTAAGAAATTAAATTATGAATGAAAAACAATAATCAAAAAAATATTTAATTACCAAGAAACTAGATTTTGACATATACATCCTCTCACATTCGACAAAATTGAGATTAATTAATAATAATTAGATTTACATGAAATGGAAAGATTACTGGCTTAATTTCAGTAAAGCCGTAATATTTTTGGACAGATCTCTTTTGTTACAACGCAAGCTAATGAATTAATAAATTAAATTTATCAATTGTAGTAGAAATATTATGGATGCTTGACGAACGTTGTTTTTGGATATTCCTATAAATCAAAAATTAGACTTGCTTCAACACGAAATACTGCAAATTAATTTTTATATCAGTTATTAAGATAATAAAACACACGGATGTATCCGGTCATAGGAGATTATAAATATTTCATGTCATAGTTGAAATCGAAAAATCCTTCTTAAAACACTACAATTTCCTCAATTGTTTTATAAGTAGAAATCTAACGGAGTACTATTGTTTTATCAAAAACAGACACAAATAAATACATTAATGATAAAATTTGTAAAATGAAGTAAATATCTGGTAAATATGAGTCAATGTTTTTGAATATGCTTATCTGAGTTAACTTATCAATGAAATCAAATATTAAACAAATTTCTTACGTGGTACGAGAAACCAATTTTTTTGATGTTAAAGAAGCTGTTTGGCTTATTCCATCTCGCCAAATAAAGGTTTTCATTGTCGATTATGACAGATATTTCGAAAATTATTAACTGATGAATCATAGAGGCCGTATTTGTTGAATATCATATATTTTGATGATCATATTTAACTGAATAAATTCAAGTCTATTTTAAACATGATTGGTTGCGATTGATGCGAAAAATGTGGTTATCTGACGTATTTCCATGATAGCCGTTCTACAAGACATACCTATGTCATGTTTAACCAAACTGTTCGGTTCATTGGAGAATATTAAAAAATTTATCAATTTTACGTTTTGATAACATGATATTAAAAGAGATTACACTATAGGAGAACTCATAATAAAAGAATGGATCTTATTTTTTTCACCTAAATATTAAAAAAAGTGATTGTTAAAGGATCAATATATTTTAATATGTAATGGGACATCGAATATTATTGTTATCGGTTAATAAATATAAAGTCAATAACTTACAGAGGTCAAAACTTTAATTATTTTTGATAAACTGTGATCATAGAGCCATCAGATAAATTTGTAGATTGAATAAATTTTGGAGAACACAAAAAGCAATCATTAAGATTTATGAACTATATCTCTATCGTGTCGAAATTATATTAATTTCTGGATGTGTAAAGTTGATTGAATTCAAACTTGAAAGAACTTTAATTACCAGGATTTTTATCAAATCTTTGCTGAAAATTTATTATCAACACTCATAGAGTTATATCAAGAAAAACATTCATCTATATCTCAACATCTATCATTAGTATTAAAACTCCATTTTCAATGTCAGTAAACAGTTTATAACACAATACCTGATTGTGAAGACAACGAATACAAATTAATGTTGAATCACAATTTTAGATTATTAAAAATCAGCTAATAATTCATAGATTTTCGAACTTTCAGAAAACAAACCGAGAATTATTTTTTATATATAGTGTAGTATCGATCTGAATGCCTGAAAATGTTTAATTGTAATCACGATAACTATATAGATGATAAAATATATGGGGATTTTCAATTTTTAAATGGAACAGTATTGAAACATTTAAAAAATTGACAGATCTATGAAATGTATGAGTTATACTTTACAAGGGCCTGGGATCGAGTAAATACTTTTTTATTCTTTTAGTTAAATAACTATTGATTTAATCAATGACACGATATAGGATAGTCTTGGGCTGTTTCGAAATGGGATTGTTCAATTTGTGTATTCATAAATTACATTTTGATCAATTTTAAACGATATTACTTCCAAAATAGTGGAAACTATGAACTAAAGTATTTTGAGGATTTTTTTGAACAGTGTTTAGAATTCGAGATGTTCGTTATTTGTTGTCTTAATTTAAATTCAAATACAAGAATTTCGTTTTTATAAGTCCTGTTATGACTGTTTGAATGGCGAAATAAATTGCATGATTTACAATGTTTATCTAAAATAATAAGGAATACGTGGATTGTGTAAATTTATAGAAATGAATATTATTTTTATCTCTAATTTCAACATGTCAATTTAGGCGAAAAACGTCAGTAAATCTGCTTTATTTATCTTCATAATTATCGTAACAGATATATAAACAATACATGTGATATAAACTCTAGTTTTGTTGATAAAGAACAGGGGCAATAACAAAATGAAACGCGGGAATAAAATTTAAAAACTATCATAAAATTTCATTGACTTAATAGTCAGATGATTATGAACTCAATATTGATATTGGAATTCGCTGAAAATCTATGTTTGGTTTCGATTGATAAATTTTGTTTATGAATAAAAACAGTTACAAAATTAGTTCTTTGAGATACAAGCATCATATTCTAGCGGTACCAAAATCATATTTGATAAAAATAATTTAATTCGAAGCATTATAATATATTAAAATCAAAAGTAAATTCATTTTATCGATTAAAATTTATGCGATAAATTTCAAATAAATTTACATACAAAAAAATGTTGAATAAAGTATCAAAAAAACTTTAAATTATAAATGAGAATTACCAAAAACAGACAGTACTTCATAATCCGCTAATGCTCTAGCTGTGTCACCGGTAGGTTCTGCTTTTGGCTGCTGAAATTATAAAGAATTATAATCAAAACTCAAAAATAAGCTTAAAACTGTCTATATCAATAAAAACTATAAGGTCTAATGATGCCAATTAGATATAAATCGCACGATATAAACATTCAGTATAATTTTCATTTTAAAATAGATGCTCTACTGTAATAAGCTTTACCGTGATTAATTCTAATATGTGTCAATCGTAATATCATGACAGTAAGATCACTGAAAAGTTGATTTTGATCAGGTTCAGTTAAAATGAATAATCCCGGATATAATGTGGTTTTAAACGAAGCTACTTCCATGATACAAAACCGAAAAAATAAGAGTTTGTGAATAATATGAATAAAATAATAAATATATTATAATTAAATCCTGCGATTGCATTCTAAATAATTTTCGTAATACAATTATTTTTAATCAAAAATTTATTCTGACCAAATAAGATAATCTTTTTAAATTTCAAAAGGTAGGTAATTTATAATTTTCATAAAATAAAATTTGAGAAGTATCAATTTGACACGTTTTTAAACCATGATCCTACAATTTTTACATTAACATCAAGTTATTAATCAGGTTTTTTTATGTTTTGAGTCATAATATACTATATTTAATGCAAAAAATATTTACATTAGCCGCTGTGATTGGGATTTAACATGTTAAAAAATCATGAAAATTTACAAATATTTACACATCAGGTTGACGGATTTAGTTAAATGATTTACGATATATGATGTCAAGCGAGATCGCCAATTATTTCATCAGAAATTTGGAATGTAGTTCATCATTTATGAATCAAATAAATGGATATAAATATTGTTGAATGAATTAACAAGATTTGTCAGCCAAATATATTTTAAGTCGAGGTTGTTCATCCATATTGTTTTTTAATCATTTCGATTTGACGTATTTTAAATTTAATAAAAACTGATTTCAAATTCGCAAAAACTCATTTTTTCTTGAAGAGAAAAGTCGCTTTAAACTTTTATTTTTATTTTAATACAAGGTATATCACAAATATTTACCACCTCAATTCTTAGTGCATGAAATTGTGTAATTAATAATTTCGATAATATTGACCATGAAAAGGCACCGCATCATTTCAAAAGACAAAAACATAAGGTCATATCAGAAACAGATTTTGTAAGTATTTTTTAGGATCTACGTGCGATTTTTAAGGCTCAAGGTTCGAAAATTACATTATGTATAGATCATGTTAAAGAGTAAAGATTCTACCAGGAAAACACGATCTAGGAATGCTATATCATTCATCGTAATATAGTATTTTTTAGAAAGCACCGCGCCACTTACCGTTTTCTCTTCTTATTAAGGATGTATTTTCAAGGTCCTAGGGACATTTATCATGGACAAAAACCCGAAGCAGGAAAAGCTTATTTGAAGTAAAGAGAAGAATGGATATACCACTAAAAAATACCGTATTGTGATAGTTATTGCAATATTGATCGTGTGTAAGGCGTTCAGTCGGCAGGGAGAAAATCAAAAAGTCATTGTTGTTGTTTAATTAATAATAGAACAATTTATCTTAACATTAGGCCACAACACGTTTATGATAAAGAAAACTACTTAAAATAAATATCTCTTTTGAATCAATCTGCAAATCTTCAGCAATAAAGAGATCAAAGTTCATATAACATAGAGTTAGATAAATTCTGTGTGTGATATTAATATTAAATATCTTCATAAAGGGATATAAAGCGTCGAATCCAAATATTTTGATAGCTCTGTTAAATCGAACAAGGTGGCACGCCTTCGAATGCTTATTCTCCAGAAACGGTTATAAATTAAAGTTTCTTAAATTTATCATCACTTTCTATGAATTCGTATACATTACTCTCGTCGCCAGCATACAGTTAGACCGCCCACGCCAGCGCATATCAATATTAATAAAATGTCAACTACAGGTTCATTAAACCACTCAGCAAGGCCTTCTTCTCATCGCCTCTCCGCCCAGTAGAGGGTAGCGGTTTTGATGATTGCTATTTGAAAGAGAAGATTGATGGCACAAGTCAGCCACATCCCCAACATTTATAATCCTCGTAAACATATGCACGTAAACAAATAAAATTTACATTTTATGACAAGTTTTGTTTCGAAATATTCAAGTATGAAAATCGCGCCTTACACATTTTTGTTACTTCAATGTTAATAAATTAACCAAAGCATAACTTAATTTTCGATGACTTATTGTTGATAATTCGTCAACGTTGCCTTCGACTGAGGAAAGTAGTCGATGCAATTCTTGTATATAACCTGATTAAACGCGGTATTTATTGAATAATGAATTCACTAATTTCGGATGATGCCTGATGGTACAGAATGTTTATTCAAATTATGGGCTAGGAACGAGGCCTGCGCCGTAAATGTTCAATAACCGGCAAATAGTATTTTGTGATAATTTATTAAAAACAACTAAAACAAAGTCTTATTTTCAGTAAATGAGTGACACGATTTGTTAAAAACTGAACAATAAACAGGGGTAACTAAACATGGGAATTAAATGCAGTCAAAACTATTCGTTTATCTCAAAATAACCGTAAAATATAATAAAAGTTCATATTGCAGAATCATAAACGTTTTAAATAGGTGAATCTTACGTTTATTTTCAGTTTTATATCCCGACTTTCAAATAAACGCGTAAATGTTTTTGAATGTCTCATATCTCATCCACTGGCACTATATCTTCGATTCTATATCAAGAAACGAGAGTAGCTATCGACAAATTATGCTCTATTATTTGAATCATGTTGGTGTTGATTTTTTCGAAGACGCAAGAACTGTATTACATTTTTCGGCATAGGATGGATTGCCGGATTCTACTCTCTGCTTTAATTCACAAAATTTCGAATTTTATTGTTGATAGGTACATTAGTTGATATATTTCTATTTCTTTGGATCCACATTGGAGATCTTTCCTATTTTTTATGTGATTTTAATAGAAACATTGATTTAGCAGATATATCTTAGACTAAAGCCATTATAAATCCTACGCAAAATACAGGGTTTCCGTTCATCTTGGAGAAAATACTATATTAATCGCGCCGATTTATTTAACAAGGTCGTCACGAATCAATGCACAAATTAAATTTATTCAAAATTTTACATTGAAAACAAAAATTTGTATTTTCACCTTCCTTTCGAGTTTAACGATCAAATATATTACTGCCATGCTCAAATCAATTTCACCGTTTTTTGGAAAGTATTTTGGGTGAAACAATCTCTCATACGCATTCCATCCACAAAAACAGGCTCTTGCTACAATTAAATGATATTTTCGCAATTGTACTGTTTCGAATCAAAAATGAGTATTTCAACATTGAAAATTTATACATTCGACTATGAAACATTTCATAGTTGGCTCTAATTTGAGGGCCATTTTAACCCTAAAAAGCTCAATATTCCGTCTTCATAGTTACCACCTTTTCATATACACAACTTTTGTATTTTCAAAAGACGTTTTGACACTTTTTAACCAATAATTTAGATTGAGAAAACTAAATTTCTTTTGCGCTTTGATTCATGATAACTCTGTAAATAGAATCGCCCCATCCCCTATTAAGTATATTGGTAGGATTATTTAGAGTGTGATATATCTTATGAATAATTATAAGGAGAACTAACATTCTAAAGAATAAATTACAGTGTTTATCATTTATGGCGCCGATAACGTTTCGCACAGATCCAAAAATGCATAAAGGCGACATAAAGAAAATAAATAATAAAATTATCTGTCGAGGGCTCTCTAAAAGCCGACATGATGAAAATTATGTCGTGTTTGACACGTCCAGTTTTTACGACAATAAAGGTTTTTGACAAGAAGGGAGATTACAAAAGAAATAAGTGGTTTTCTCCAAGGAAAAAGACTCCGATGATCTAAGCGATTTTATACTCGCCTTGGTTGATAAGGACTGCAGGGTCACGTTAAAGGAACTCCAAATTTAAATTCAGGAATGGTTTATGATACAAGTCTGCCTCACTACAATTTAATATCTCAGGGAGATTATCTTTATAGTTTAAAATGTTAACAACGTATCCAAGAAAGAAACTGCATCACGAATATCGACATTAGATACAATTTTATCGTCATATTTATTCGACTCATAAGCATTGACGAGTACATAATCATTTTCATGGATGAAATGTATTCAATATTTCGATGAGATCTGTGAGTGCCAGATCTATAAGAAATATCCAGAAAAACATGGCCGTAAAAGCAATCCGATCGTAGAATATAACTATAGCCGGCTGTAGCAATATTTACCGAATGATTTTTTTTTAACTGAATGAACAGCCTTATAAAAGGAATAACTATGGTGTGCTTTTAGTGAATTTCTTCAGCAAACAGGAAGAACTAAATATTCATTGCTGCACATTTATTCAGGATAAAATGCCTTTTAATAAATGAAAACGTATTCAAAATTCAATCACAGCTTTTGGAGGTACAGTCATTTATTTTCCTCGACATTCACCATTGTTAAATCCTATTGAAGAGGATTTTAGAAAGTCGAATGTCGAGTGAGATTACAACCGATACGTTTAGAACTACTCATTGCTGTCATCCAGGTTTCTTTTATATCAGTGACCAATTCTGACAATATGGGATAATACAAACACTCCAAATGCAAAATCGACGTCTCTGTGAATAATGAAGATATAGATTCTTAATTTTATTAAAATATTAGCTCTTTTCAATTATTTAGAAGATACACGATCACTGAATTTTTCGTGTATTTTAATATGTAATTTGTGAATAGTTACTAAACCAACAATTTATACCTTAAAATGTTCGTTAACTTTTCATAATATATCATACACTGAATTTTATTGATAATAGATTAAACAGTTGACATGCGCGAAATTAAATGATGACTGTTCAATTTAAATGGAATTCGTACGATAATGGATGGAAATTCTATAAGTGATGGTTTTTCATTGCTTCTATTCAAGATACACGACAATATCTTTCTCTGCGGTAATGCTAAGGCTAGTGAAATATTTTCATTCCATCGCATATTCTCTGTGATAGCTAAACGATAATTACGAAATATTTACCTTAGTCATAATTCAAGAAAAAGTGTATTGACTGAAAAAACAGACTTGAAGAAAATTAGAGTGGGTTTGTTGTATATGTATATATCTCATGTGCGGTTCTACGATGAAGACCCTGAAACTGTTTGTTAGTTCATGAACACATTCTGAGTGGTAAAAACTAAACAACCGATGTATTACGGAGAAGGATTTTCGTGTAAGTTGAATAATTTCTCGACCCCTTTAAAGGAACCAAAATTATGACCACTCTGTACATTGTCATCATGTACCAGGTCAGATCGCATAAGGTGGCATAAGTCTTAGATATATAACATAAAGGGTCATGAAATATATTTACTTCCGTATTCATTATGCTCGAACGGAACAGAAAAAGTTTATCAAATAATATTGCCATGTAGAGTTTTATCCGAAGATCGTGTCACCGTTATTTAACTACACGTGGGCTAGGCCAATCATAATAACAAGGGAGGATATCGATGGTCATTATCCGCGCATGAACAAATTTATTACAAGATACATAAATAAAATAGAAGTCATACCCAATTATAATTATGAATTTTTCGAACTTATGCTTTCTTAAATTATTCCAAGTGCAAATCGAAATCTACCCAAAACAAATTTAGATTTAAAACACATGATTGATGAAGATCTCGCAATGAAACGACTGATTTCGAAGATTCGTGCGCGAGAAAACATTGCAAATGTAAACCTAAAAGATGTTCTGAACTGAAAATGGTTTGGTATGTTATTATGATTCCCCGGCAATTCCGCAAAGGCAATTGCGCAAATGGATAATTCCGCAACGGCTATTGCGCAAATTTTTAATGATAACAAAGTGTGGATATTCTTAAAATTTTTCAGAAGTCAGTAATAAGATTAATTTAAGCTCGCTCTGTGATGTGGATGTAAACAGTTCATTAATATTCAAAAGTTAGAGTCTCGCAGCCATACGTTTAAAAATTTTTGGGTTCAAGGTCGATGTATTTCATAAAAATTTTCAAAAATGAAGAATTAGACGCAGTTTGCTCTAATTGTCCATTGTAAACGAATGGGCCTCATTCTTTAACCCTTTTAGTGCCATACATATTTTACCAATATATTCTAAAAATGCCAGTAAAAAAGTGCATTTTTTTAGATAATTTATATGAACAAGAAAAATATTCACCATTTCCCTTACAATACTCTAATATTCA
>JWZT01001639.1:44203-66019 GCA_000827895.1 Thelohanellus kitauei | reverse complement strand
TTCTTGGGTTTCCTTTGAATGACTTCAAAGACCCAGAACCCATTCCCTTTTTTCTTTGGTGATATTTCCTTTGCAAAGGCTGTCATCATCGATTTCAATGATAAAGTCTTCTCCCTCAATGCTAAAGCCTGGATTAATTCATCGAAAATTCAAAAAGTTTTAGCACGTCGATTTCGCGCACACACTGTAACAATCGCAGGATGTTTCTACATTATAATAGATTCTAACTTTTAGATTTAATGTCACTCTCAACTCGTGAACTCATCTGGCCGTATTTTTTTTACTAGAAATGTTATTTTTAAAAATCTTTACATGAAAAAATATCAAAACTTTTTTGTATATTTTTAATGAGAAAATCTGCCTCATCAATAAACTTAGATTTTAAAATATAAAAGTAATTCATAAACTTTTCAAAAAATAAGTACAATGTTTATTGGAACATTCGAATTATAGAATCAAAATCTTTACCGAATTGAAATTGTGGTTTGACATGTCCTCTCAATGCACCGCAAGTTTTTTTTACATAATTTTTTGTCAGTCTCCCAACGACACCCACTTTTGGATTTAATGCATCTACTCGATGAACCCATGTATCCATTTTGTAAAAAATCTCTATTACGTGCTCATTTTTATTTATTAACCTATAAAAATCCCTGTCATAAGATCAAAGACTCCAAATTTGGCAATAATTTTTGGCGCGCGCGGTTTTGACCCGTAATAACAAATTCTTGCAGAAATCTTAATAATAAAAACGTTCAGTTTTTAATAAACGTTTGTGTATTTAATAGTCGGAATGATAAAAAAAAAAGGAGTGGAATGATTTTTTTAAAATCATAGATATTCAATATAATATAAAAAATTGGTGAATTATTATTATACCCCCTTCTTGACTGTATTTTCAACTTTTTCGTTTGTATTTTATTTACCAATAATTTGTGATGCATGCAACAACTTATGGATTATATTAGTTGTGCCCATCGTTTTCTCAAACACGGGCCGCATTTTGCAGCAAGAAAAGTTGTGCGGACCAAAGCATATGAATCTTTTCAAGTTAAAATATTAAGACTTGACAGTTTTATTAATTTATAAAACATATCAAAAAAGAATAAATATTTTCAATCACAATTTATTTCATTATCAATGTGACGTCAAATTCAGATGCATCAAAACTAACTTTGGACTATTTGGATTAAATTCAACACACTCATTCTTAACATAGGATGCAGATGATCATCTGCTATGCGTCAACGCAGGATGGATTTCTACCTCTTCAACGCCGAGAAGGCTTGTTCGCACACATATGTGCTAGTAAACGCAGTAATCATCCTCATTACTAGTTTTCGTAACTTAGATTTACTTTCTACGGATAGTTCGATATAGAAGGCTAATATTCCCCCTTTTCTAAAATTGTTTTCCATAAACGTTTGGCAGTTTAATGTAATGCGTTCCAGTTGTAATTCACTTGGTGCAATGGATAAATCGACTGAGAATGGATTTTCAAGGAGTCGAATTTCATGTTGAAAATGGTGAAAGTCGGCGAATCTTTCTTTAAAATGGTCACCAAACCATATCAACCATTCAATGATTCTATTTTTTTGAAATTAAATATTGACCTGTTCTTGCTTAAGTTCAGAACACTTGGAAAATTCACCAACCCGTCCTTTTCAGCTTTCTGTATGAACAGTTGCAATTATATTGAATGAATATATGTCTTAATACACATTATATAAGTTAATTTTTCACTTGAAGTTGATATTAAGATGGTTCAACTATTGCGTCATTTCGCAGAAAATCGCTCAGTCCCTAAGCCACAACGGATCGCATAGTTCTGGACGTTGGTTTGGCCTCTCAGTCATAACAATATTTATCTGGTGTTTTAAGGCAAAAAATCGTTTCAATATTTTACCTCGACTTAGCGGGCGGACTTCGCTGGGATATATCCTATCATCATATTCGGACTCAGTTTCTTATAGGAATTCTGTGATTCAATACTTGAGATCTAATAAAAGTAACAGATTTTACAATAATTTGAATTAAATGCTGCAAATTTAGGTGATTTGCCCGGGTTGTAGCCAGTGAAATATACAATGAAGTGCCAGCTGATGAGAATAAAAAACTAAATGGGTCACTTAGTGATGAAGACGGTCAACCAACCCGTCGTATGTTCCAACCATGTTTCGTGAACCATCATTTGTTACCCTTAGCAATCCTATTCCAATTAAGTTCAAGACCATTAATCACTCTCCACATTTCTCTGAAAATATCTTCGCTTGTAGTTTTTCCACACATTATTTTCATAACAACTAATTCTTAAGTAATTTCAAACGTTTTCTTGGCGTCAAGAATAAACACTAGTAATTAGATTGTGTCATCAAGGTCTGTAAATTCATCAACCGCGATAGAAAACATTTCAATTTTTTTACTTTTCTTAAGCTGAAGCAGAAGATCATTTCCAAGATCTTCAACTCTTCTCGTGATTGTCATTCAAGAAAAGCTAACTGTTTCGAATGCACTTTATTCTCTGATGGAGTGATTCGACTATGGTCAGAATGCAGTTTTCGTGCATTTTCCTTCAGCGAAGGCTTGTCTTCGTTGCCCAATATATGAACTAAGTGGAAACTTGAGCATACTGCGACTTCTGTTTCAGATTTTTTCACTATATTTTTGTTTATCCACCAATTTCTTCTTTTTCTTTCAAAATAATTTTGTCTCTAAATAAACCCAAACACGTGCTGTACCCCTGATTGTTCTTGGACTCGTGGTGCCTTTTAATACTGTTATCTTTGAGCACAGATATTGTTTCGCTACATATGAGATACACGGCTCTTCCGTCAGCTTGAACATAAAAAAACCAAATTCTCCATTTCTCTTGAAATATCCTGCATTCGGAATCAATATTTCTCTTTTTCCTATCATTTCATTATTGTTACAGTCGGGATAGATCTACAATCAATAATAGTAAACTTGTTCAACTTATGCATAATTGTGTATGAAACTGAGCGCGTGTATATGGGACAATAATAATGATGTATGCAATACAAAATGTGCCACAAATTAGTTTGAGGCTTTTAGATTGAGCCAAGTACATCTTCATCAACTCTTTCCTACATGAGAGTTGCTAAATAAGCCAGAACCGCAGTATATAACATCACTGGCAAGGTCCCCATTTATACGAATCTTTGTGGCGAAACAAATATCGGGCCACATGAAACGCTCTCCTGGTCCAGATTCGGTCCGCTGGTCGTATGTTTTCCACACCTGGATTAGAACAATAATATTTCAATGTAAAATTCATGAATCTAATTCCAGAAGAGTAAGCATACAATTTGAAAAAATAAATTAAACGTGAAGAATTTACCATAAGATTAAAGATGATTTAGAAATTCTAATTTATGTTTTAAATTACATATAACAGAATGTTTTCTATAAAACCTTTTTCATCGTAAAAATCATTTTTTTATGCACTTCAGGTAAGATTGACGTCAAATATTAGGCGATGATTGATTGATCAATGGTGTAATCGGAAGACAAATAAGTTTGTGCCTGTAATATGACCAAATGAAAATTGTTAAATTAGCTAAATTTCAAACTTCGCTTCGAAATGAGAATCAGGAGAACATTCGAGATTATCTTTTTTAAAAATCAAAAATATCATAAAAACACGTATTTTTGAACTAAAAACCAATTCGGTCGCTGCCTCTAAAATGTAACCATGAGGGATGTCTTTGATGAAATGCACCCTAAATTAGCCCAAGAATGCCTTAATTCCTTCAATCCTCTATAACTAAAAATACAACTTAATAGTATTGCCAGTTCATAGTTAGTGGCAAGATGCAAGGAGTGATTATTGATTTGCAATAGATGATCATACAAACACAATACATTTTCAAAACCCCTTTTATGTTTGAATATATGGTGTCGAGTAAACGATGTAAAAATCACACGAATTAAACTTCAATTTGGTTAACGAATCGAATCATGAGCCTGGGCGCTATGGTGGTATGCCAGTGTCAAACAGTACAAAATGTCATTTGGAATTGTGAAATCGTACCATAATCAAAGAAAGCAAAGTAAGAATGCAGGCTTCCGCATATAAACGAAAGATGTAGATCTTTTGTGATGACACAGAGGAAAAAAAATACTGAAAAAGGGTAATAACTGAATAAATAAAATGATTTATTAGACAACTTGAAAATTGATTTTCTGACAATCTACATCATTTTTAAGAATACTTAAATATCAAAGATATTGAATTGTTTGGAATCATTAACCTGCCATATTTCGATCTATTTTTTGATGAACAACCACGTGAACGTTCATATCCTTTATCTCATCGGTTACAAAGTCACAAAACGGGCATTTGAAACCATTTAGGCAAGTATGTGTTAGAATATGACGTTCTAGATTGTATTTTGTCGAATGTCGAGAATTACAATTCTTCACTTTGCACTTAAATGGTTTTATTCCACAATGGAAGAGATAATGTACCTGAAATCAGATAACTCGGACCTTTAAGTTACCCTTTGTATTAAAAATTCGTCTGCATTCATTAACTATGCATTGGTAACGTGTTTCAATTCGACATTCACCTTTCATTTGGTCACACTCTCGATCAATTGGTTCATGAATAGCGTCGCTAAATAATATCTCATCGAATTTCAGTATTTCTTTCTTAACAGTATCAGGCCGATCGAACATGGCATCAAGCTCCTTATCCGTCAACTTACAGCGGATGATTGGTCTAAGTAAAACGATTTGATACTGATTGTTTTCGTATTCAACATATATGTGTTGCCTGTGTGATCTTCCAGCACTTGATATGATTCATTGAAGGATTGGATCTTTTGAGGAAATGAATGTATTTCTTTGTCTATTCGGTTTAGATAACTTGGATCTGGCTCGAAATTCAGTCTTTATTCTTTTTTTATTTTCGTTTGAAGTATTTGAACATTGAGGGACGGGTGGTTCATTTTCCTTTGATATCTCCGACTTCCTTGGCTGAAAATTAGTTAATTCACTGACTAAAATTAAGAATTCATTTTTTAATCATAATAACATCAACGGCGTCTTAATTCAAGACTGGCTACTCTAACTACATGTGGTCTATAATCGTGTGACGTCATGCATATAATAATATACGAGACTCAGTGTTATCTCTTGTTAAATTGATCACGCGATTACGCTACTAAGGCAGCTGAATTCTGTATGAAATACAGAAATGGCAGTTTCGGCGAATCAATCTTTTCTGGATTTTGTGGGGCTAGAACGTGAGTTAATTAAATATATTTCATAAAATTTCAATACTCATCAAAAAAATTAACAAATTTATTAGGAATCCAAAAGAATGATGTAATGGATAGGCTTTAATAGTATTTCTCCTTTCTAAAAATACCATTTTTCAAAATGTATTGACTAACTTTTTGCATCATAGGCTCGAAATCAATTTGTAAAATACGGCGTTGGAAATGTAAGACGTGGATGTAAACAAATGATCTGTTTTTGAGAGGAGGTGATCGATGTATCTAATTTAATGATGAATCTAGGTGATGATGATACCGTCACCTATATTCATTTTTTGGATCGGATTCGTACTAAAATTTGTAAAAGATCCACATAATGTAAAATCGTAAAATTCAAAATTAAATTTGTATTGAGGAAGATATCAAATTTCTTACCATTGAATAAGATTTTGATAAATAAAATAATTCTAATGCACTTCTGTTGAAAAAACCAAACGATTGAATTTTGGTGAACTGGCTATAACATGCCTCAAAATAGGATACGGTATCTAACGAACTATTGCGACTCGCAGATATGGTACGTTGAGGGTGTACAGCGATCGGATCGCGAACATTAGAGCGCTGTCAGTATTTTGTGACCTAAAATACACTGCTGGTTTTAATGTGAACAATGGATTAGTACATGCTCAAAGTTATGTATTTGCACATCTCAAGCGTGGTATCGGTTATCACGTTAATCTTCGGCAAGCAAGATTAATCATGAAACCGATTACACATCATTACCACATCGACAATCAACACTAAATTTCATAAAATAGTAAAATATATCAAAATCCATGATAATAAAAACGTGTATTTTTAGCAACTTATTGTATACTTAATGGTCGAGAATGATTAAAAAGTCGGATAGGAAGGAATTTTCTTTATAATTCATAAACCTCGATATTGTAGTGCACTGACTGCATATCGTTAGTATTGAACTTATTTATATTCGTAATCTGTCGCTTTGTTGTCGGTCGAATGTCTTTAATAACTAAATATTTCAGGAATGGTACAAGTCCATTTAAAGGGCACGGTAATATAATATGAAAAAATTGATGAATATTGTTTTACGCCGTTTCTTGGCTTTATTCTCACCCTTTCCGTCCTAATTTTATTTACCAATTATTTGTGCTGTCACCAACAATCATGGATTATACCATCGCTGAGTGTGTAAATAAATTAATATGACAGCAAAACAAGCGGTTACTCGCCATTATCCATAGAATAATACTTTCCATGCAAAAATGACGGAAACCCGTTCAAAATTCTTTAATATCAACCCTTGTTTCCATCTTGTTACTTTGGCGTGGGGATTTATATTGCGTAATGATTTTTATGTGGTACTTGGATTAATTCTTCAATGTATTGCAATATTTCATATCCATGACGTGATACATATTCTGTGTACAGGCCTGTTTGTAATATTTAAGAAAATTTCAGCCTGATAAAGGGCGATCGACAGAGAGATGTACAGGCTGTTTGCGATTCAGCAAACTTATGTGTGGGTACGACCTCAATAAAAAGTATCTCCATTTGTCCCATCTTTAGACCAGTGTTTATTGTTCGGTGAATTAGTTATTTAACTATAAATGGCTATATTGATCCCGATACCCGAGTTTAAGAAACTAATAATTTATGGAGTGGATGACTGCTATATAATAATACATCTAATATAAAGATAAACTATTGTCGGCCTCCTTTTATGATGCACATGCCTTCTCCACAATAACCGAGCTTAACCGATAATATCGGGGGATAATCAGATAGATGATGACGTTGAGATAATCTCGATTTCAGATAATCCTAGTAATCGACCATACCCTTAACTATGACTCAATTTTTATATAGAGCTTGACTGTAGAAGCTTTGTGCTTATCTTGTTGTGCCTAAAACGCCGCTGAACGATTTCAACTGCAAGAGGCATAAGAAACGAAACATTTTGCGACGCTCCACGACTTAGTTGGCTTTGCAGCAAATAAAATCTTGTGATCGATAAAAAGGTCTATCATCACAAAAACAGTTTTTTCATAAAATGAACCTGAAGAAAGCATGATTTATGCCCAAGAAAGTAGTTGATTTGCGTACATCGTTGCCTGGTCGCTGAGGCCTTTTACAGAGTTATCACGAATCAATGCGCAATTATCAAGATCCAATAGGCAATTTGATTTTTATGGAATTTCATATATATATATATATAATTATAATTTGTATTTTCACTTACTTTTCGAATCTAACTATCAAATATATTACCGCCATGCTCAAATCCATTTTACTGTCTTTTGGAGGTATTTTTGGTAATACAATTTCTCTGCTATGCAGTTCATCCACAAAAGCAGGCTCTTGCGATAATAAAATGATACGTTTCACAAGTTTACTGTTTCCCATTCAAGATGAGCCTTTCAACATTGAACTTTTTACTTTTGACTATGAGACTGCAGTTTCCCTCACTTGAGAGCCTTTTTAACCATTAAAACACAATATGCATTTTTTATACATACCAAATTTTCATATTGGCAATTTTTGATTTTCCGAAATCATTTTGGCACTATTTCACGAAAAATTTAGATTGAGAAACCTAAATACCCATTGCGCATTGATTTGTGATAAACCTGTAATTGCTAAGATTTAATTAAAGATTGCATTTTAACTGTTTGGGCATAAATATTCCCTGAAAATATATATCTTTTAAAAAAGGCTCTTCTCTCAAGAACGACAATCGAGCGAAAAGTCGAAGACCTTGCAACATACTTTTATAAACAGTTAAGCGAGGCTTGTAAATCTAAAGTATTTTTCAATTTACGTTGACGAGAGCATCAAAAACGTTCACAAAGAACAACTGCCGTTATTCTGTGCAATGAAGGGTAACCGTTTAATAACTCAAGAACTAACCGGCTAGACATTTCTATAGACGGACTATCAGAAAAGATATTTTTACGTGATTTCCTTTCTTGTAAATCTGAACGTCATGTGGCTTTGTCTTGTAAATGTTCACAGGGATAGCATCCTCTTAATGACTAAAAAACATCAACGGTTTTTTTCTAATTTTCAGGAATTAAAATTAATGCGAACAGCGTCCACATATATCATGTCATGATTCATCGGGAACAACAAGGTGCAAAAGTCTCAAAATTTGTTTATAATTCTATTAAGCTTGTACTATTTAGTATACCAAATCTTCTTGAGTTCTGAAGCTTTATTTACGAAATTTAAACGCAGTATCATGTATCCCGCATTTCAGTGATATAAGGTTAATGAGAAGAAATTACTGGAATGGATTTCGAATTTAAGAGCAGAGATTTTTAATTTCTGAACCATCATAGGTGGAAACGTTCTTTTTTTTTCTAAAATACAGCGGCTAAAAGACATGATATACTACTTAATAGATTGAAGAGGCCACTACAAGCAAAATATCACTTAAAACTTCAATATATGTCAACAGCTGAATTCCTTAATGTTGAATTTAAACCTTTTAACTTCTAAATTTAATCCTGAAAGTCTATCTATTTCCAACGATCTCAATTTTTCATGGGGTACTAATGTGACGTAAGCAAAACTATTGCTAGTGTGAACGAATTTGAAAGAATTTACCTATCTGTTCCTGCCTTGGAGAGAAAAAAAGCATTTAATCAACATTATTTACTAACCATTCTGATGTTATGTTGTTCTATGAGGTTAGATAATCTTCTATGTTCACCTTAAGTGGTGACGTCATTTCTGAAGAACATAATTTTAAAATTTCATGGAGATCTTACCACTAGAACACATGTTTGTGAATAAAAAAAATTTCTGTACATAACCCAAGAAAAAATGAGCTGTGAAGGAATTTGATTGAGAGTAATCTTAAGTTTCGAGGCTGACAACTACCACTAAACAACCTAATAATGACATCATTGTTTTGAACTTTCAAGCGCTTAAGTCGTAAATAAAGATTTGTTAAAGAGGATAAAAATAATCGATATATATATATGATTTTTATAATGAGTTAAACGTGCCAAATTTTATATTCGGCTCTTATCTCTAAAATTAAATGCACTCCGATCATTCATATTTAATATAACAGTATAAATATTTGGTGGTTTGCCGACCAAAACTCGACCACAGACGCAGATATACTCCGTTTGCGATTTACCTATATTAACCATTTTCATAAATTACGAATATCATGAACAGATATTTTTGTCTCTAACACATAATAAAATAAACGTGAGTCATTAGCAATCTGATCGTGATTTATGTTTGATATTTGTGAACCGATAGTAGTTTATACTCGTATTTGGGTTAAAAATAGATTTCAATTGTGATTTTTTATTTATTCTTAACACTGAGACTTCCAGTAACCTCGAAAACACCTGAAAATATATTAGAGTTGTCTGTATCATCGACGCATAAATCAGACGGCATTATATGGTTCATACAATCACTTAAACTTCTATAACTTCATTATTCATACAAAGTCAAGTTTTATTGTCTGTTAACGCTTCGACAACTCCAGATCAGTGCAGAAGAAACTGAGGTATCTAATCAATTTATCAGTTTTTGTCTTGAAATCAAAAGTTTCTTGACCACTTGTAGTGTCTGATATTGACCAATCAATGGGTCAATCAAATATTTTCCAAAAGTTACTGGAAACCAATAGAAAATCTATCGGATACCTTCGTAAACGCCCTAAATCGTTGCCATCCCCTATCGTTCTATCATAGTTCAAAAATGTAAAAAAACAATGCACAAAATTTGGAGAATTACAATTATGACAAACATCAATGAGTTAGGTTAGGATATTCATGTATTTTAAATGAAGACAATATCTTATAATTTTGAACAGATATAGGATTCAAAACGAGTATTTATTTTCATTAATTGATTGTGGAATCTCAAGTCAGGCGAGTATAATGACGGTTAAGATCCAATTGTTATAAAAGTATCGTCCGATATTTTACGAACCGTGAAATGAATCACAACCATAAAAAGCAGTTGATAAACTTCGATCTTTTTAATATTTATTCTATGTGCATTAATTTTAACATCTAATGTAATTTATAAACCAGACAAATACTCATGCTTTGATTCAAAAAAATGAATATGGCACGAAATCTTTAGGATTCAAAACAATAGATTTCCACTATTTAATCGTTTGATTTGTTTCAATAAAATAACAGTCAAGACTCGATAATGCTTGGTGTCAAATTTTATTCGATGGTAAGATATTTTTTCATATTATAATTATGAATTTAATATTCAAATTTAAGCTTTTAAACCCTCGGATTCTTGGATATCATTTGGCAAGAATCCGATCATTGAATGAATATATATGGAGCCTTTATCGTCAGGCTTTCAAGCTAAAATCGATAGGTTGAGTGATGATTCCTCGATAATAGAACTTCTTTTTACACCCAGGTAGTATATTTTCGCTGTTTATAGTTTCCAATATACTTCTAAACATGATCACCAATTTATGCCTCTAAACAATGAAAAACTATGAAAATTTGATCATTTTTTGAAAAATCATCACCCAAATATCATTTTTTACTAGATTATATATTTATTATCCATGGATAAGATATCAGCGTTTTTATGATTTAAATACTATATAATTTTCAGAATTTAACATCTCAAAATATCGGAATCGTCAATGATCATGTGCATCTATCTAAGATATGAAATTTACAAGATAATAATATGTTTATAGAACTATATCATCGATTTCAATATGAGAATATCTGCCTTAACTTTTCTAAATATCGAGCGTGAAACATCTAGATAACACTTGAAATTATTGATAGTGAATTTTCTTTACTTATGACGGCAAGAATTGATCAATTTAAATAAGGTAACAACATATTTTTCGAATAATTATATTTCAGCCAGAAGTAGGTCTATTTGTTGGAAATTTAACCATGACATTTATTTTAAACATTTTGAATGTTTAAACCATTCAGACCGATTTCCAGCTTTTGAATGTATATCAGAAAAATGTGAAGTTGATCTATATTGAGAATACTTCAGAAAGCCTTATATTTTTAACACGACAATTAGGGGTAGGACGAGGGTGTGGGTTAAATTGATCATGAAAAATCTTTAATCAATTTGACAAATCTGTTAAATCCATCCGGCCATTGACTCAGATTCATCTAATAACATGAATATAGATGAAAAATCATCGAGTCAGCCATTTCCGTTATTCAAATTATTATTTTTAATTCAGTATTAGTTATAAAAATAGTACATAACTAATTTCTAATGGTATTCCAGTGAGTTTCATATGGGATTATTACTAAAATGGCGTTATCTAGTGTATAGTTAAGGACGTGGGATTAACTTATCTTTGAATTAGTCTCAATTGATTTGGTTATTATTTGGTAAAAGACATTGATTTTTGATTCATAATTACCTACTATTAATAAATTTAATAATTTTCAGGCTCCTATCACCGAGTTATCAAAAGATAATGAAGGACCAGATTTTGAATATTCATCTTTCGACGAAAATAAAAACGATGAAAAAACTGTATCTTCAGTCAACATTGATGCATCTGAACTAAAAGTGCAAAATAATAAAATCAACCTTGACAGCATCACAAACCCTCCTGTAATCGCAAATAATACTCGAAAACGCCGGAATCACACCATATATGTTAGTTGTGTAAACAATATGTATAAAATCGCTTTATTAGACCAATTGTGGGCACAAGTATTACAGACAGAGATATTGATGCTATGATCAACTCATCTGATACTTTTAACCCAGAATTAATAACATTCGATGAGCAATTATTTGGAGATGTAGTTTATGCAATTAGATCAAGACCAAACCATTCAAAGTTAAGAAAATCTCGGAAGATTAAGCATTATCGATGCATAATCGATGGTTGCAGACGACTAGTACGTAACAAAGACAATTTGAAAGTACGATTTATATGATATCAGTACCATTACTTTACACATTTTGATATCAGACCATTTAAATGCAGTGAAAAAAATTGCAAGGCTCGGTATTCGGCAAGATATAATCTATTTCGTCATCTTCGAATGCATACTAAACCGAGGGGTTATAAATGTCCCTTTTGTGACTTTGTAGTCTCTGAGATAGCCGATATGAATGATCACGTGGCTATTCATCCAGAAATGAAGAAAAAATGATGCCGGTGAGTGATTACAAATAATCAAAGATAATCTTTTACATTATTTGAAAAGAAATTCAATTGTAAAATAAATCTAACATTTGTAACTGTCAGTTGTTATTTTGAAAAGAAAGTTAGGATTTAATTTTTGTTGTTAGTTTTTATCATAACTATCTAAATATAAAATGTTATTTCTTTCAAATTGATGGGTTTTAATTAGTTAGAAAATTCGTAATATATTATCAGTAAATAAATCGGCAAGTTATTAAAAACCATTTCAAGTTTTTAATTGTTCTATTGATATGTAACGTTTATTTATGAAACAAAAATCACACGCACGATCATATTGATGCCTAACTACCATCTAGGTCAAGGACGGGCAGTATACAGCCCTGACAAGGTTGTTACCTGCCCGCCAACCTATGTTCGCTCCAAATTTTGACAACCCTGGGCTGAAAAATGAAGGAGTGGGCGGAAACATTAGGTAAAATTTTTGTGCGCGGCAATCTCGAAAGTAATTCCTGTACAAATAATTAAAATTCTATTCAACCTACCTGCCAATATTCAACGTGATAAGACAGTTTGAACAGTTAAATATTTCCTATTACAAACTTCAGTTAAAATTATTTTTTATGATGTCTGAAAACTGTTTATAAAAATTTAAAAAATAACCACTAAAATAAACGTCAATGTATATAAAGGGCATAACATTGACATTAATTAATTATTTCTCAATTTCCACTTCTACGCTTGCTTTTGGTGTAACAGGTGTGTAAACTTCGTTCAGTTGGATTCTTAAAACACAATTTTATTTCATGAGTGGAATCATTCCAACCCCCATGCCTAAATAAATTTCAAACTCCTAGATTTAATTCAAATCATACAGTGTCGATATTAGAATGCCTTCCGTAGCTAACCAACATAATTCATGAACAATTACGGGAATACTACATTCGATGATACGTTTCTCTTTCATTCTATGCACGTGACGTTTCCAAGTGATCATTGTATTTGATTTGTATTTTCCACACTAGATATGGTGTTAGTCGCGGGCTAAAATTAGTGGTGAAATCGAAACCCGATAAAAAAAAAGGCATCGATTCCCATGCAAAACAACAAATAGGAAACTATCCTTCAACAATCTTATTTTCTGAGGTTACGTGGAGAATTTATAATTTGGCTTGAAATAGAACAAGAAATATAATATAGTATTCATCTACTCCAATCATTTTCATTTTATGAAATATTAAACTGAACATCTGTAATAATTGAATTAAGTGGACTTCCATTAACAAATACTTGATTCCTCTTTTTGCCTAAATACACTTCGATAACTTAATTACAAAAACTATAAAATGAAGTTAAGCGATATACCATAATTAATCGTTTTGGTTTGAACTTTGTTTTAACATAATTCAAGCCTGAATTATGAAAAAGATGAGGTGTCCTTAGTAGAGGCTTTATTTATGGGCATAGGTCAGGGTTTTCAACCGGGGTTCCCCGGAACCTAGGGGTTCAGGACAAATATATGCCAGGGTTCCGCCAAAAAAATCTGAAATCGCCCGGCCTCAAATTCTTAATCATAGTTCTGTTATGATTAGTAATTTGTTTGTGGCAGCACTGTTGCATACGTTATTTCGTTGTTGTAAACAAGTTAATTGGTAAATATTAACACGAATTCGTTTTTGTTATTTTATTTTATTTCAATAAAATATTATCCTACTTGGGAAAATAGACCGATATTTGAAGAATCAGGAGTTAGGAGATTCTATAGAAAACGATGAGATTTCAAATTCAACGGGAATCGATAGAAGCTTCAGGCGCTATTCACAATATCTCATTCACTATCTCAAAGCCAAAAGTGCTAAAATATGAATGCGACCAGCTTAGAACTCAATGTTCGTCTGTATTATGACAATTATTTCACTCTGGTATTCACTGGGAGTATATATCTACACTACCCTTCAGCGCTATGAATTTTTTGAAGAGTTAAAGATTGCCTATGGAGGCATGGACCCCGTCAAACATTAGCGGCATCTCACAATTAGACATTGATAAATATCATACCGGAATCTGATATATAGTTGGAGGAAATTAGCCTTGAATAAGAGGCAAACGGGTAGTATTCTTGAAAAAAATCAAGATAATTGGCAAAGCTCAAGCAGGTAGTAATGCTGTGTCAGAGGTTATTACAAAGAATATCAAACAACATACCAGAGCTGAAACGGTCATTTTATCAACATGTCATTAAATTATGAGGGTTATGTTGAGAGGGGCTACTTCATCAAACATACATAAAATCCCGCTTTCAAGAAAGTGATGACAGGCGAATTGTAGATATGCCTAGCGATATTGATGTCAGTATGCTGTCAATAATAACGAGTTGAGAGATCTTTGCAATTCAGATCGACTAGAGCCCCGAAATTAGCCTAAAAGCATAGCTCTTTGTATTTAATCGTTTTAATGACTGTTGAGGTGTTATGAGATTGTTTACATGCTGCAAATAGTTGCTAGAAACAACAATAGGAAAAGAAAAATATGATATTTTAACATCATTTTTTCATTCGTGCCGATTTGCATGACTGTTGGATTGGTACAGATGACGCACTTATAATGACTGGAAACGTCAAAGGCTTTGTCCGCTTGCACCAGGGCCAAATCCCAAGATTATAGTTACTCGTTTTTTTATTCATTGAGAAGTACTGGCTACTAAAACAGTTTTCCCCGAACTGAAAACTGTGTTTAACATGGTGGTGAAAATCGTGAACTACTTGATATGAGATTACTGAAATATCGTCAGTCTGCGAAACTTTGAGAGAACACGGAAACCATCCACGTTACTTAAATACATAATACTGATGTAAGCTACTTAACACGAGGAAAAATCTTATGTCGTTTCTACAAACTAAGAGAAAAGATGCAAGCCTTTTGTTTGTAAGGAAGCCTGAAGCACGTTATAGGTTCTGGGTGATGAAAAATGACTTACCATGCAGGCATATCTGGCCGATATATTTCAGGAACTGAATTTTTTGAATTGCAGCATGTAGAGAAGGAATGGAAATATCTTAGAGTCGACTGATAAAATATATGCATTTCAGAATAAATCGACAATTGGGAATAAATTTGAAACTGCGGGGAACGTGGAAATGTTTAAAATTTTTGTTAAAAAGAAACTATGCTGATATTTGGCCATTGATCTGTAATAACTTGGATACTCTCGTGGCAGACCTGAGCAGATATTTGCCCTCCATATCTGTTGACGAAAATGATTTGGTTCGAAGGCTATTTGTAGAATTTGATATATTTGAAGGACATATTTTCTTAGCAGCAGAAGATGAGGTTACTAGTGTGGTAAGTGACATAAAATTGATGTTGAAATACTTCGAGATTAACTTGGACAAATTCTGGATATTAAGCACCAATACCTAGTAATTGCAGAAAAACTCTCTGACTTTTGATTCAGTTTTGAAATTCTAACTCGCGTGAACACAGATTTTGGGCTATGACAACAATCAAGCACAAGAAGAGAGAACGATTACTGTCTCTTGAAGACGAACTTCAGTTATGTCTGTCTAAAACACGGCTCTGAATTCCATCACTTTTCAGAAGCCATATAACACGAAATTCGCACTGAGCAAGGTATACTAAAATTGTGACAATAACTGTGATTAAGTTTTAATAACATTATTACATTAAATTTCATCAGAAAAGTATTTTCTTGTCTACGTATCATAAACTTCATTTTGATTCTTACATTTTTTGTTATAGATACAAACAAACAAATAATCTTTTTCATTGAACAATATCACTAATTTTAATTTTTTCTTGATTAAACAAATACGCGACGTCTCTATCATCTGATCTGTTAAAAAGAATGAGTACAAACACTGTGATCGTATCACGGGGTTCCGTGAACATCGTAGTCATTCAAGGATGGTTCCGCGGCAGTCAAAATGTTGACAAACACTGCTCTAGAGCATATCCTGCCACAATCTCTCGTGAATTTCTAACCTCTTCCTTCAAATTAAGTGCTTAACTACTAATCAAAACTAACAATACTACTAGTTATTCTTCATTTTTTTCGTTTAGAATTTACAGTAACATTTTTATCATGAATCGTGTCAATAATGGTAAATTTGACATCTAGTGTTGCGTAATTTAGCAAATATTCAATGCCTAAGCACTTGCTAACTCAACTAGAAAAGAAAGTATTGTTCGCTGTACAGTGTAACTTTTACAGCGTTGATAGATTACATTAGCCGCAATTATGAGACGAAAAATGTGGCCTATGACCTTACTTTATCATCAGCAGAACGTCAAACATGAGAAATAGAATTGACAGAAAACTTTTAAAGCCGACGAATTTATTCGGAAATGCAAAAGTAGCTCAGAAAGCAACTACCCATGCCAGATTGGTAATAGACTATAACATCGCTAAGCACAGCAATCGTTCTCTGGGGTTTAATTTCCAAGAAATTGCATGTTTTATGTGGAAGATCATGTCTGTTCAGAAAACAAAAATAGGTTTTAAGAAATAACTTTGTCAATAATAACCGTGTCTCGCAATGTTGAAGCAAGTGATGAAGACCTAGCATCATAAATTAGACTTGTGTACCTTCATTTCAGCTTTGTTCCATGGTGTAGGATGGAATCGCTGACAGCGATAAAACTACACAGTTGTTCATCTGTCTAGAAAGCATGTTAGAAAAGTTTGAAATCGCAGAAAAATTGCTGTCAATTGAATCAATGTAAGATACTACCAGTAGAGATATTTTCGAAAGTGTGGAAAATGCCATTGCATAATCTGGAATTACTATGGCAGAATACGGCCAGTACTACTTCCGATGGTTAATCATCGAGGACATGAAAGAAAGTTGGTGAACTGTAGAGACTGGGTAACCGTTTTTAAGAGGTTGATTGTACCAGAAAATTGATATTTTTACATTATACAATACACCAAGAAGTGTTGTGTAAAATGGTGCTTAACGTGAAATATTTAGTGTATCCAGTTGTGAAGATTATTAATTTTATCAGGTAGACAGGTCTAGATCATTGACAGTTTATCAATATTTTGGAAGATTAAGGCTATGATCATAGAGAGGGATGTTCTGAAACGTTTCGGGTACTTGAAAAGATAAATCTGATTGCTTTTTGAGATTAAATCAACAAAATATCCTTTACTCAGATAATCACAATGATTTCAAGTATGGCGTTTGTAACCGATCTCTTTGGACAATTGAAAGAACTTGCCAGACGCCAAGTGAAGGGAACTTTTTCGCATGAAATATACTCAACGATGAAGGAATTCATGGTGGATCGAACAGTTTTCTCGCTTAGTCAGAAAATCACTGCATACTGTCCAACATTTGAACCCATATAACATTATACGAGTCACTCAATGAGTCGAAGTTTGTCAAACATGACAAAGATGGGCATAACATGATTTATTCTCTTTGGGTCAACATAAATTCGCGACCGAACGTGTTCGAACATGAAAATTAACAAGACATACCAGCATTCCAATCTAACTGATTTTGATATGCAGTTTTTACTCAGAATTTTAAGTCAAATATGATGCAAGAGCTTAAAAAACTTGTTTACAACTTTGATTGATTATAGATGTATTATTTATTTCAAAAATTATTAAAATATATCACGTTGAATTCGTAACCACATTTTTTGGTGTGAATATGTAATGTATATATTAACTATGATTTATTCCTTGCACCATAGGTAGATAAATTAGTAGTTAAGGTATTAATTTAAAAATCCAGCCCACCAACTAGAAAAGTTTCCTACCCCTGATCTATGTACACATTCAAGAGGGATTTAGCATTGACGAATATCAAACACTATTTTATCGTCTAATGAGCTAAAAAATCAGTGTTAAAACAATTTATAGCGTCAAATACTTTACGAATGTTCTCTTTAAGGAGGCTCGTTATAAATATCGTAAATTTCTTCAAAATTGGTTTCAGTGATTTATGTTGATGACTCTGTGAGTACATTTAGTAACTGCTCAGCATTTAAAAATAGATTTTGTCTCTAAATCTTTGCTCTTAGAAAAAAGAATCTCAGATTAAGTTGATGAACGTATAAGCATAAAAATATGATCAAGTGCCCTTTATTTTTTAGAAACATAATAATTTTCGACGAGTGGCGAAATCTAACATTTTTCACCATAAATGTTTATGCAATGGCATCGGTTATGTTCCAGATCATTTTTGACAATATTCGGAATTTTTCGATTGTACGTTTGTAATATATATATATTTATAGTGATAATTCAACTTGGAGAAATATAATCAAAATCATTGAAATTTTTAACACTCCTGGCTGAAACTGTAATTTTAGCCCTCTTACCCATAAACTTCTTTCATTTCCTCTCCTTGTTAAAATTTAACTCAGAGTCGTCATTTCAAATGATATATAAAGTCAAAGTTTTAACCGATAGTAAATTTTGATATACCTATCCAAATATTGTGGATGGCATCAAAAACCCTCTTGAATGTCTATCGCATCTTTTCTAGCTTGACGGACTAATAGAACTAGCTTACAAGTAATGTTAAGGGATTTTTTCGCCTTCCAAATCTTCCCAAACGAGTGATAAATTAAATTCTTGGAGAAGGTTTTGCTTGATTTGATTCAGCGTTAAAATGGTGGTTTTCAAGACATCCCGAGTTATATTTTAGTCTGGTTGCAATATCTTTGATTAACATGACGCTGACCTTGTAAGTGAGTGGATTTCGAGTGTCTCCCTTGATTTTTTTATTTATTATTTGCAGTGTTCTATCGTTTATTGTAAAATCACGAGCTATTCGCAGAGATATTTATGGATATTTTCAATGTAGAACACCATGATTCTTTTAGTGCAATAACTCCAAATCATTCTATATTTTCTGGTTTTTTCCAAAAATTCAATATTTATTTAATTGGAATTTTTGAATGTCGTCATTTTCCCGGATTAAGATAAAATTTTGTCTTAATTCCACTGAAAACAAGACAAGTATTTTCATACACAGAGACATTTTCTAGGTTTCAAATGCCTTATAATGTGTTATATTTGCTAGAAAAGATGAATTTATTTGGAATTCAACCAGACTTGTAGAAGCTGTAGCATTAGTCAACCCAATAGACCATTTAAAGCTGTTCTCCAACAAGTATATATCTACGTATTCATCGATCCATACCGATGCCTAAATTTTAAATTTCAATCTAACATTCGCTTTTATCCACTTTAACAAGTAATAATCCAAACTCTCCAGTTCCGTGTAGTGAAATATGGAATGATCATAACTTCCATTAAATGCCTTAACAGTAAATGCGTTTTTGATATTTTTGAAAAATGATTGAGGAAAAGTATTGTCACGAGCGTGTTGCGGTATTACTTCAACATCAAGCTTAATACTTCAAATTTTAAGGTTTTAAATTTGTCATTAAAAACTGATAAAGATCTTTGATAGTAAGATAGAGGCATTAATGTGAAATATAGAGCTCCAGGTGTCTATACATCTAGATGAATTGAATTTCAAGCAGCTTGAGGCAATAAAAATTACAGAAATAATATTTGACTCTTCAAAAATTGTGTATTTAAGGACGGAATAATCCTGATATATTTCTTAATATCCACGAATTCAAGAAATATCAAATAATTTTGGCCATTAATTAGGTTATGATTTAGGTGTTTCGACCCACTTAATAAAAATAATTTTCATTCGAAATTTACTTATGTTCGGGGTAAAAAGCCTTTTATAAATGAACTTATAACATTAACGGACAATTTTAATGTTTTCGAAACCAATGGCAATTCAAAATTAGAGATGGATTTTGTGGCCATTGGCAGAATAAACTTGGTGAAACAAGTTTAAACATTGATAAGGTAAAAAAGAACAAAGTAATATATGGTGTATGGATTCAGAGCATTACCAGGACTGTGTGATGTCCTACAATTACATCAACTTTGTTATCTCGTTGAATGTATCAAGATATCAGTCACCAAGCTAGGGGACTGAGAGATCGGCTGGACCTTTAAAAGACGGCCAAAACAATAGATACGACTTTGCTAAGATATAGGATTATCTTTCCGATTGAAAATTCGAGAAATTGTGAAAGATTATAAACGGACATCGGCATGTTCATTGGCTTTTTGGTTACTTCAAATAAATAAGAAATATAAAAATGGTATTTCCAGAGTTCTACCATTTTACCCAGAAATGTTTAAAAATCACAAAAATGACACTTCAGGTAAGAAGAAACATTATATTTATGATGATGATCGACAATAGATCGTGGAGTAGATATATTAGGGATAATCTGTCAACTTAGGGATAATCTGTCAATGCAATCTCTATTTGTTCTCAAAAAATTATTCAAAAGTTAATGATATTTCCAACAAATACTTAAAATCAGGGAATTTCTTTTCAACAGGAACCTGTAAATGATAGGAGCTTAAATGAATCTTTAAGAATAAGAGGCAATTCAAACCCGATATTTTTCAAGATTTCACGTGTCAATGATACTTCTGTCAAGTTTGGTACAAGAAAATATTTGAATCTTCGTTTACTTAAACACGATTAACAAGCACCAAGACAAAATACACCATAACCTCAAAAATTTTATGCTAGTACCTCAAATAAGAAATTGTAATTATGTGTAAGTCTATAGTTGATGTCCCAAATGTATATGAAGTAAACTGTATGAATTTTGAAAAAGATGACAAAAACCTAGTATTACGCAGAATTTCTCAACAAAGTACGAGTTAACATCCCAAGTGGATAATATAATTGCACAAGTGTAAAATCTGATTTTGTCAGTATTCCGCCTTCCAGAAGTAGAAATATCAATTAGAACCCGCCACGAATCTGTGTAGTGTGGTTTATCGTCAAATTCAAAGGGACGGTCATAAGAGATTTCCAAGAATTCTTGAGAAATCTCAAATAAATCTGCATTGAAAAGGGAATATATATATATAATTATTTTCATTGTTGTTGCAAAGCCCAAGTGAATCCTAATATAAGATTCTAGATCTTTCGCCTAATTAGTTATATTTAATCCAATTCGATTTGAATTTGGGTTTGAAACAAATTGTACTAAATGATGAGGCAACCAGCCAATGGATAGATGATCAAAATGGTGTTTATGTCCTCAAATTGTAGGTATATTTGGAAAATTCCAAAATCCCATTCGTCTATATGGATGGAATAATTGATGAAAGTTAGATACTTTTGACATTTAAATTAAAAAAAAGCGAGATTTTCAGTCATGTGACTTATCCTCATAAAAATTAATTACAGGTAAGACCACGCGAGTTTTTGTCATATTCAAAAAATGTGAAATTATCTCAAACATTTTTCGACTAAATATATCTCTGTGTTTATTTAAGCCAAATCAAGAAACTTTTGAAAGACAATTGACGAA